>PVJA010046580.1:0-15051 GCA_004027025.1 Myocastor coypus
GCCACCACACCCAGCTGGGAAGTAGTTGTATACATAGTCCAATGGTCCATAATTGCAGTGAGTTACTGGTGAAACTGGCAATGTTGGAGGCTGTTGATTTAAGCCTCTTACAGCTCATCATACTAATCTAGCCCTGCATTTTATGCCTCGTAATTAAGCTTTTCCACTGGGTGATCAAGGGCAAGTCAAAGCAAGACCCATATAACAAAACATTCATCTTTTGTATCTTCCAAGGTCAAATCCCCTCAGGATTAACTTTGGAACCATGTACTGTGCTTTGTAGAACTGTTGTCAGTGTCAGCCATCGGGACGAGTCACGGCCATTGCTTGACCAGCCTGCTTTCACAATTCTTAATTTCACTAATCGTGATGCACTTGAGTCTAGTGCGGCAGGGCTTGTGGCAGAGACACAAGAGCCTCTCACCACACAGCCCCTGTGAGGGTGGTGTGTACGTATGTGTGCATGTCTGCGGGCACACACACTCTGTGCCAGAGCTGTGGAGGTGGCTGGTCTTGTGTGGCTCCATGTCATAGTCATGTGGTAAGGGCTGGTGTGCGGTTACAGTGTGGCTCTGGATGGGGGAAGGGGACAAAGGGACCATTGTACCAGGCTCCCAGCTCAAACCGCCTTTCCGCTGACATCACAGCTGCCCTAAATACAGCTGCCAGGCCCCATCCCGGGGTCTCTCACTGTCCCTGTGTGGGGGCACAGCGCCTGTAGCTCCAGGGCCTGCTCTGCATGTGGGACTTCCCTTTGTCTCCTCTGAGGGAAGAGGACAAGGCTCAGAAAGGAGGCCGCCTTGGGATATTTTGCTCTCTCTGCGCTGCTCGGATGGAACCCTGGGTCCCTTCTGGGGGCCTGGACTCGCCCGTTTCCTGGCAGGACTTTCTATGACTGCAATATGGTGGGTTCTCCCTTGTTTTCTTCCAGGGCACCTAGGTGGGCTGGGGGCTGCAGGTGGGGCTCCCGCACCAGAGAGGCTGAAGATGGTGAGAAAGGGAGGCAGGTGTGCTGAGCCTCTGGCATGCTCTGTGCACACAGGGGCCCCCACATGTGTACAGGCATGTCACCCAGGGGCCAGGGCCTGCGCACAATGAAGGCAGGAGCCTCACACGGGCGGCAGAGGAGACGCCCTGTAGGCCAGGAGACGAGATGGGTGATGGGGGTCTGCCTGCCTGCCCGCCCACCCACCCGCCCTCCTGCCTGCCTGCCTGCCTGCGTGCGAGAGGGATGGGAAGCAAGGAGCGCGGAACAAGCAGGAGAGGCTGGCGTGGGGAGGCACTGCCATCCCGAAGCCCTGGGTGCTGGTCAGAGGCCTGGTCCCCACGTCCCCTCCTGGGTGTGTCCCCTTCCTGCACAGAAGGCAGCAGGTTGTACTGGGGACCTGTGCCAGCTGGGCCAGGCCAGGCCGGGAGGGAGGGCGGTTGGGTAGTTGAGGTGCAGACACCATGGGACTCTGCGGGAGGGTGAGGAAGGGGGGCTGTGGAGAGAGGTGGCAGAGAGGCAGGATGAGAGCCAGAGCCGCCGTGGTGGGGACCAAAGAGAGTTAAGGGCAAGGAGGCTGCAGGTGCGAGCTCAGGAGACTCGGCGCTGTGAGCCCAGGGCTCCAGGGGGTGCATGCAGGAGCCCGGATGGACAGGCGTTCTGCACAAGTCAAGAAAAGAGCTGAGTCTCGTATTAAGACAACTTGGAGCATAGAGAAAAGAGGAAGCATCAGGGCCAGCGGCATAGCTCAGCGGATTTAGCGCTTGCTTAGAGGAAGCGCAGGGGCCAGGGTTTGGTTCCTGTCCCCTCGTGCTGCGCCGGCCCCGCTCTAGAGCGCGCTGAGCCGGCGAGACTGGGCGTGGTCACACGCGTCTATAATCCCAGCCCTTGGGAGGTACAAACAGGAGGGTCACTATGACTCAGTAGTGATAGTGAGACCCTAAAAAAAAAAGAGGAAGCATGGGCCCGGTGGGATGGCTCAGTGGTCTAAAGCACCTGCTTGGGAAAGCTTGGGTGGCTTCAGGGACCTGGGTTTGATCCCCGGCACCACACGCTGCGCCAACCCTGCCCTCGGGGTGGGCTGAGCCGGCCATAAAAATGAGTGAATAAACAAAGGTTCTGAAACAAGAAAAAAATAAATAGCCGGGCGTGGTGGCTCACGCCTGTAATCCCAGCACTCGGGCGGCTGAGACAGGAGGATCTGTGTGAGTTCGAGACCAGCCTGGGCTACAAAAGTGAGCTCAAGGCCAGCCTCAACTGCATAGCGAGACCCTGTCTCAAAAAGACAAAAAATAAATAAATAAATAAATAAATAATTTTTTTAAAAAAGAGGAAGCAAGGGGCTGGGGAGATAGCTCCAAGGCACAAGTGCCTGCTGGGCAAGTGCAAGGTCGTGAGTTCGAACCCTGGTACCACCACAAAAAAAAAAAAAAAAAAAAGAGGAAGCATGAAATTAGCATCAAAATAGAACAGGTACTGCTTGTAACTTCACTTTCTAGCAGTTGTGTTCTAAAAAAGAAAAAAAAGGGCCCGGCGGAATGGCTCAGTGGTCTAAAGCGCCTGCCTGGGAAAGCTTGGGCGGCTTCAGGGACCGCGGTTCGATCCCCGGCACCACATGCTGCGCCAGCCCTCGGGGTGGGCTGAGCCGGCCATAAAAATGAGTGAATAAACAAATAAAGGTTCTGAAACAAGAAAAAAATAAATAAATAAAAATTAAAAAAAAAAAACTCACTTCAGCCATGACTTTCACCTAACCGGACACAACCCCGAGTACCACTGTATCCTCACCCGTCAGACGCCTTCCACTTAGCCCGGCTGCAATGCAAGCCTTTGTAGCTGGCCACAGTGGCTTCTGGGCCGGGCAGCAGCGCCAGGTCAATGAAAAGCCTGCACCCAAAACTCTCAGGGAGAAATAGAACTTTTAACCAGGTGTAGGTAGAACTGGAGCCCCCTTTAGTCTGGATCTGAAGGGCAGGGAGACCCCTCAGAACTTCTGGCCTTGGGGAGACCTCCCAAGAGGTTGTGTGGAATAATGGTGCCGTACCCTGATCTCCCAGCACCCCGATCCTCAGGAAGGATTCTCACAGCAGCTCAAGGAGGGGTGATGTGGTTGGCACGTTCCTCATCCTGCTGGTGACTGAGGGCTGCTGTGAGTGGCGCACCCCCCAGACCCAGTGTGGCTGCCCCAGGATGTTGTGGAATGTGTGCAGAGCCAAGCCACCCCTGGGGGCAGTGATTATGACAAAGGTGTGGGGGGGGCCACACGCGGGCAGGCCCTCAGGGCACTAGAGGAGATGAGGTGCAACAGAGTAAAGGTCTGAGTCTTGGGGTAGGGGTGGGGCCACTTGTTTCAGAACCTTTGTTTGTTTATTCACTCATTTTTTTATGGCCGGCTCAGCCCGCCCCAAGGGCAGGGCTGGCACAGCATGTGGTGCCGGGGATTGAACCGTGGTCCCTGAAGCCGCCCAAGCTTTCCCAAGCAGGCGCTTTAGACCACCGAGCCTTCCTGCTGGGCCCCTCACTTGCCATTTTTGTCAGGGATTATGGGGGTGATTACTGGGTGGAATCTCCTCCTGGGCTCTGGTGCTGGTGAGAGACTGTGTCCCTGCGTCCCCTCCTGGGGGTGTAGCAACCATTGCCTGTGTGCACATTGAATGTGGAATGTTGAACGTGGGCAGGTTAAGGAGAGGTCAGGCCCCTCCACACAGGGGTCGGGATGTGCGGGCCACATTGGGGATGGTGGCAGTTTGGTTCCTGCGGAGGGGTCACTGCCCAGTGTCCCAAGGGGCACTGAGAGTACGTGCCCCCTACACACATGCACAGGCCACTGGCAGCTGGGCAATTGTGCCGCCTGGGCACGGCTCCACCTCTTCCAGTCACGCCACGCTCCTGGCTACTTGTCTAGGCTACTTCCTCCCGGGGGCCGGCAGCCAGGCTCCTGTGAGCTCACAGCCCAGCAGGGGAGGAGGAGCAGCCTGAGCCCCAAGGCCAGGCTGGGAGCAGAGGGCCGGAGGAGGCCCCCCGCACACTTCACACTCTCGCCTGCCTGAGGCCAGCTCTTGGTGGGTGACGTGGGTCTCATGGCACAGGGCAGAGAAGGAGCTGGCAACTCCGGGCAGCCCCAGCCCCCAAGCTGAGCAGGCTCTGTGCGGTGCCTGTGTTTCCTCTCAGATGGCGACTGACAGGGGTGGCAGGGTGGGGCTGGGGGTGAGGGGAAAGTCCAAGGTCAAGCAGGTTCAGTTCAGGGCTAGATGCCCAGAGTACCCCCCACCAAGCAGTCACCAGGCACAGACATCGGGCCAGCGCCAGGCTTCTCCAGAGCTCAGTGACTGCTTAGGGACTCAGAGCACCCATCAAGCAGCCAGTGGGTATGGGGTTCCCAGCGAGGGTCAGGTAGAGTGGTGCGGGCTTTGGTAATGGCCTTTTTCAGCGCTTTGCCCACAACTGAGAGAAGCCAGGCATAGTGGCCCAGGCCTCCCAGCACTCAGGAGGCTGAAGCAGGAGGGTCACTTGGAGCTCAAGGCCAGCCTGGTTACAACGTGAGACTCTTATATATTAAAAAAAAATTAAACTAAAGCACCTTCTTAGGCAGTCACAGGGACTGAGGGTTTGATCCTCACCATGCTGTGCCAGCCCTGCCCCCCTGGGGCACAATGAAACAGCTATTGAGACTGGACATGGTGGCGCCCCTGAAATCTTAGTGCTTGGGAGGCTGAGAACAGGAGGATCACTATGACTCCAATCTGTGTAGTAAGACCCTGTAGTCCCTGTGCTAAAATATGTAAATAAAATAAAATGTATAAAAATATTACAAATTTTAAAACACAAATAAAAAGAACTAAGTGTAAACTCAGATATGATTTTTTGGCCAGCTCAGCTGGCCCTGAGGGTGGGACTGGCACGGCACATGGTCCTGGGCACCTGCCTAAGCTTGCCTAAGCTGAGCTATCTCACCGGCCCCACAAATCCAGACAGTAACTTCCCCAGCACTCAGGGTTGTCTCTTCCTGAGGTTCCCCCAGCCCCTCAAGGACACAGGTGCTGCCCCAGAGAGACGGCAGGTGAGTTCCATATGGGAAGAGGACACAGACTGCAAATCCCAGGGGCTTCTCCTCTCCAGACTGGGAGCACTGGGAAGGAGCCTGGGGTGACAGCTGTGTGAGCTGGGGGGCTCCCAGCCCGAGAAGGGAAGGGCCGGGTGTGGGGTCGGGTCATTATTCGGGTCCCCTTGCAGCTGCCAAGAAGCGCTGGCATGTGTCCCTACTCCCCTGCTGTCCCCCTAACCCGGGCCAGCCTCAGGCTGTCCACAGGAGGGAGCCGTCTCGCGCAGTAATGGAGGCCCTGAAGACGATGGTGGTCGGCCGACAGAGAGGCCTGTTTTGGATACGGCAGCCACAGGGGAAAAAACTCTCAGGCCTCTGCATGGCCAACTGAGCAGTCCAGAGCGGTGAGGGTGCCACCCTGGTGACATGCAGCTTGACAAGCACCAAGTGTCAACTAAAGCTCCCGGCAGGGGCCTGGGCCGCATGCTTTGCAAAACCTTCGCCAAGGCAGGGTGTGAGCAGAGACGGGCCAGGTTCTAATCTGAGCTCTGACATCACTGTGCTCTGCGACCTTGGGTCTGTCCCTTACTCTCCCTAGGCCTGGGTTTCCTAGGATTTCCCAGAATTTGTCTGTACAATGGGGACAATGACCTTGTCATCCATTGCTGTCACCCAGTTTGTGTGAGAGCAGCACGGAGCAGGGTCTCCCCCCACCCCTCCAGGAGATCTGAGAAGACAGCAAACGCCAGGGGTCTAAAGGGCAAGTCGCCAGCCCCTGGGGAGCCCCAGAGGCACAGTGGGCAGTGCAGGCACTGAGAACGGCGGAGGAGAAGGCGCCGGCAGCGACAGCACGCGGCAGGTGTTTATTCAGGGAGCCCTAATCCCAAACAGCACTCCCGTCGCTCTGGTGCTTCTGAGCATGACGTCCACCGGTGCCAAGAACAGGAATCAGCTATGGCTGAGCGTCAGCAGCTCTGTGCGGAGAGGATGGAGGAACACGTCGGGCCAGGACCAGAAGTGCGTGGGGGCGGGGCTCCCCTGCAGGCACAAGCAAGGCTGCGCCCCGCCCCCTGACCTCTCTGACCCCACCACTACCCCTAACCCGAGCCCGCCAGAAAGGACATTGGCACTGCCCAGCCACACCCACCTGGCCGGGTCCTCAGTGCTGGTCCAGGATGAGGGGCACCTGGGCGCTGTCCACACGGGGTGGCAGCCGCTCGCCTGTGCGCACATTGAACATGGGCAGGGTGGAGAGGGGCCGGGGCACCTCGCGGGAGGCCGCCATCTGCCGCAGCTCCTCCGTGTTCCCGAGGATGGTGCTGTGGTGGACCATCTGGATGCTGGGGAAGAGGCCGAAAGTCAGCTCCAGGTCCAGCCTGGCCAGAGGGGCGGGGCTCCAACACAGGAAGTGGAGACGGAACAAACCCAAAGCGCCGAGGCGCCTGCTGGCCTCGCCGTGGAGGCGCGAGGTTTGGGCCCAGACAGCCTGGTTTCAAAGCTGTATGTTCCTGGCCACTTAGCTGTACTGTGCAGTGCCTCAGTTTCCCCTCTCTCCTAGATTGTTGGGATTGTGACATGTCAAATGGGCATGGGGGCCAGTGCTCGTTAAACACTGAGAAACTGACAGATTCCACCCTGGATATATATATGGAAAGGCCAGCATATGGTGGCTTTCACTGCGTGTGTGTGAAGACAGGGTCTCACTAAGCTCTACTCCCTCCTTCAGTACAAATGCCAGCAGGGCATGGTGGCCCTGGCCCATCACCTCGGCGCTCAGGAAGCTGAGGCAGGAGAATCACCAAGAGATCGAGGCCAGCCTGGAGCACCAAGTGAGACCCTCTTCCTGTGCTGCCTGAGCGCCTGGCTCCTGTACCCTGTCCGGGCTCGGGTCTTGCCTGCTGCCTCTGTCTCACACCGGGGCTTCTGAGGCCCCACTCTGAATGCTGGAAATCCCAGCAGCCCCATGCGCCACACCCGGCGGCAAGTCCTTCCTGCGCCCCAGATCCAGGGCCTCTGGCAGCTCCGCCTAGTCCTCCTGGATGACTTCCTGGGCAGGGGCAGCTTCAGTTCATCCTGAGAAGCAGGGAGGCCGCCATGGGCCCCAGAGCACTCCCTCAGTGTCGAGCTGAGCACGACCTCAGCGTTCGAGTCTGGGCTGGCTGCTTACGGCTCTGCCACCCTGGGCACGTTACTTAATCTCTCCATGCCTCAGTTTCTTCCCTTGTGATGTAGTTGGGAACAGAAAGAGTTAATCCAGGAAAAGTCCTCAGACATCTCCTGGTCTGTCTAGCAGCCTCGGAGCTACTATGACGGGAAGCTTCCGGGTACTACAGCATCATTGATGGTGTTTTACTATAACGAGCCCCCAAAACTTGGCCTCCAGAGAACAGGTTTCGAGCCTCTCTGTCACAGACCTGCCCAGCCTGATGACACTGACCCATCACCAGGCCAGACTGAGCAGGGGCTTCTCACCAGAACTGTGAGAATGACTTTCCTTAGAGGGTCTGGGCCGATCCCGCTTGCCACGTGGGTACTGATCAGACACAGCGGAGAACTGGTCCAGAGCTCATCCTGAGCCTCCCCTGGCCTTACACAGTGACTCCACCTCCTCCCTGTACACTCTGCCTCGGTCGCACAGCCCCACGGGACAGAGGGCCCTGGGCCCGAGAGGACTTTGTGACCCGTACAGGCGGTAGAGTGATAACCTGGAAAGTGGCAAACGTGGACCAGAGTGAGAAACCTGAATTTTGTTGAAATAAATCAACACAAATCCCACACCAACAAAGGCTAACATGGCCCATGGCAAAGCTGGCTGTAGATTCCAAACTGACGTGGGAAGCAGATTTCCTAACCCACAGAATGGGCCCAGAAAGCTGAAAGTGAAGAGGCCAGCCACGGAGAAGAACACCACACACTGAGTACTACAGGCTGCGGCTGGCCCAGCCCACCAGGCTGGGAGAGTAAAGCCCGCTCTGTGGCATTACTGTGGCCAGTGAGTGACCTATCAAGTAAAAATGGAAGTAAAAAGATAAAAATGAAGCTGTTCACTGCTTTTGATACAGATCTGCTCAAGAAGTCACCTCAGCGGGAGGCTGAGGACGGAGGATCCCAAATTCAACCCCAGCCTGGGCAACAGGAGAACTTACTGAGTCTCAAAATAAAAAATGAAAAGAAGCTGGAGATGGGGCTCAGTATGAAGGTCCTAAGTTCAAGCCTGGTACCACCAAAGAAGTAAAGACCTGAGCGCGAGAACCTGAGCAGGGCCTGGGCACACACACAGGCCCACGAAGCCACACCCCTGGCCCCTCCCTCCCAGGAAGTACCCAAGGGGCCACTGTGACCCGCACAGGATTCTGGTGACCTCACAATGTCCCCGTGAGGTCAGCACAGAGATAACTTCTCCGCCCCCTGCATCCGTGCCACAAGCCTGCTGAGGCCAGCCATGGGGGATCCTCCCTGGACCTCCCTCAAGGAAGCCTCTGAGGGAAGGAGCAGGACACCGCTGGCCACCACCAAGAGCCACCTTGCCACCACCATGGAGGTCCTCACACCCAGCTGCCCTCTCCCACCCCTCCGAGAAGAAATGCAGAGTGACACGGAGCTGCCGCCACCACCACCACCGCCACCGCCACCACCAGCAGAGCCTACAACCACGACTGCCGCGGCTGTGGGCCAGCAGGCCAGCACCTCAGGTATTGCCAGCAAGAGTGAGTGTGAAAGCAGTCTCTGCCCCAAACAGCCCCCGAAGCCCAGCATATCCAAAGTGATCCTGAGAACCATGGTTGACAAGGGGACATGCCACCTTGTGTCCCTGTATATCCTGAAGAAAGCAGTGGCCACCACCGGCTACAACATGATCCGCAATGCCTGGTGCTTCAAGCACGCACTCAAGAAGCTGGTGGAACAGGGCATGCTCCGGCAGGTGACTGGCAAGGGGGCCATCGGCTCCTTCCGCCTGGGCAAGAAGGCCTCCAAGCCCAAGCTCAAGGCCAAGAGAAGACGGCAGTCCCGGCGGCGGAGGCCTGGGCAGCATCGTCGGCCTGGACAGCGCAAGGCTGGGCAGCAGCACCGGCCTAGACAGCACCGCTCTAGACAGCGCCGATCACTACTGGGCTCTAAATGCAGCCCCAAGCAGCTTTCCAAGGGGGTTCGCAGGGTGGCCAGGCAGCACCACCGTTAACAAAGTGGGCTGGGCCAGCTGGCCGGGGTGCCAGGTTCGCCACAGTCTTAGCGCTGTGGGAATAAAAGAAGCCCAACTATTATACACTTGCCTCCTGGAGTGTTTGAGGTTTGGGGAGTGGGAGAGGAAGAGGCTGGGGTGCAGGGGAGGGTTAAGGCCATGCGTAGGGGGCACCTTGAGCCAAAGGAGAAAGGAGATAGATCTGGGTTGGCAGCTATAGGTCTCAGCTGGTCCGACCGTGCCTCCTTTTCCTTCTGAGACAAGAGACCTGCTACATAGTTCAGACTGGCCTGTTGAGCTTATCTATGTAGCCCAGGCTGGCCTCAGACAACTAGGTAGCCCAGGCTGGCCTCAGACTCGACTAGGTAGCCCAGACTGGCCTCAGACTCGACTAGGTAGCCCAGGCTGGCCTCAGACTCGACTAGGTAGCCCAGGCTGGCCTCAGACTCAACTAGGTAGCCCAGGCTGGCCTCAGACTCGACTAGGTAGCCCAGGCTGGCCTCAGAATCTACTAGGTAGCCCAGGCTGGCCTCAGACAACTAGGTAGCCCAGGCTGGCCTCAGACTTGACTAGGTAGCCCAGGCTGGCCTCAGACTCGACTAGGTAGCCCAGGCTGGCCTGAAACTCATAGAAATCCTCCTGCCTCAGCCTCATGAACTCTGGGAGTACAGGCAAGCCCACTACACCTGGAGAACCTGAGGCTGGGAAGCGAGCTGAAGCTCAATCTAGAACCCAGTTGTCTGGCTCAGAGTGAAGCATGTGAGGGTCTGCGTGATTTTGTGTGTGTGTGAATTTCTGAAATCCATATAGGCCCCCTCCCTCTGTGCCACCACAAACCCTTCTATGACCAGCAGTTGAGGTCAGAGGCCTAGTACACAGCCAGTCTGGGGCAGAACTCCGAAGAGGCTGCGGGAGTGGGGGTGGGGGTGGAGTAGGTGGGGTCGAGGGACACTCTCCCCATTTACTCACTCCGAGGTGGCCAGGTTTCTCTTCAGCCTGAGGAAAAGCAAAGCGGAGGATTATTGTCTCAAAGTACCCCCAGGGGGCGCTCTCTGTGCCCTGCCTGTGCACCCCCTCCATCCCAGCCTCCTTCACAGTCTCCTCCCCTGTGCCAGCCGGCTATGACCCAAGCCTCCAGCTGCCTAGAATAAAAAAAAAGAAAGAGAGAAACCCTGCTGTCCTCTGGCTGCGACCCCATACCCTAGCACCCAGCCCTGCGCCCAGGGGGTTCCGTGCCACCCCCACTCACAGTCCCTCCCGCCGACAGCACATGACATAGGCCAGCAATAGGGTAAGCAGCAGAGCCACCAGCAGAGGCACCAGGAGGGTGACAAGGGCATCTGGGAGGAAGTCTCGGGCGGGGGCCTCAGTCGGCGGGCAGAAGAACGGATCATACTCCAGGATCCCATCACCCAGGGTGGGCAGCTCGTCCACGCGCATGGGCACTGACTTATCCACCTGCACAGAGACGAGGGCTCACTCAGGCCAAACACGGACCCCCAGGGGAACAGGGCAGAGGTGGGGGCCAGCCCACCTTCCCTGTGTGCAAGGAAGCCGGAGCTCCTGTGACCCAATAGGGCAGACATCGCAGGAGGAGCCAGGAGGGGCCCATTCTGCACAGTGCTGTAGTTGGCACTTGGGCCAGACCACCTGGGTTTGGCTCCTGGCCCAGCCCAATGCTTGCCTGTGGTAATCTGTCTCCTGCCTGCCTCAGTTTCCTCAGCTGTAAGGGTAGTGTGATCTGAATGCACCCAGCTCCTAGGGTGATGTGATTTTGTTTAAAACTCAGAAACTGTCCCCTCCTTACTGCAAGTGGGTTGGCACGGCGGCACCTCGTGGGAAGCAGACAGATGTCACCCAGTGACTCTGGGTGGGGAAAGGGTTTGAGGTCCGCCCTGTTTTAAAGGTCAGGCCAAGCCGGAGGTAGACCGACAGGGCGGCAGACTCACGGTCTGGACTGTAGGCTCTGTCGCCCCCTTGTGGGAGAAGGTAGAGCTTCGTGTCCAAGACCAAGAGGCGGGGGGGACCTCTGACACCCGCAGAAAGAAACTCAGCTGCAGAAGCCAGAGGCTCGCAGAGGATAGGATGGGGGCGCCGTGCCGCCCAGCTCTGGAGCCAGCCTCTCTGCTTACCAGGGACACGTTACACCAGTCCACGCGGAAGTGGGGCGCCAAGGTGTCGTAGCAGGACAGGAGCGGGGGCTGGCCCTGGGCACAGCGGGCCTGGCTGTCAGGAGATGCCACCATCTTCAGGCAGGTGGAGAAGGGAGAGGCAGAGCCCACCTTGATGTACACCCTGCGTGCAGGCGGAAGCGGGGTCAGCAAGGGTGGGGACTGGAACCACTCCTCGGTGAGCCCCGCCTGGAAATCGGGGAGATTCCCAGTTAATGCCCACTTACCCCACCCCCAAACAAAAAGAAAAACCGCCTTCAGGAAGCCCTGTCAGGTTGCCCTCCTACCCTTCCTTGCGGCCCTCGATGGGAAGGGGCACGCGGCCCCCGCGGTCCAAAGCGGAAGTAATGTTGAGCACCTGGAGCTCCCCCGGCTCCCAGAGGCCCCCCAGGGCGGTGAGGAAGCGGCTGGAGGGCGCCGAGGGCAGCACCTCCTCCACATCGTGGCTGCGCACCAGGAACTCCGCTTGGTATGGCAGGTGGGGCCCTGGAGGAGCCGGCCAGGTCAGGCTGCACCAGGACCAGCTCTGCGTCCCCAGCCTCCTCCAACGTCCCCCCACACCCCTAGGTCCCTTCGCCAGCACATCACGGCCCCGGGGGGCCCCACATGCTTTTCCAGACACTCAGGCTCCCAGTCTATCTGCAGAACAGCCCAAGACTAGGACTTCTCTTTTATTTTTTTTATTTTTTGAGACCTGGTCTCACTAGGTAGTTCACGTTAGTGTTTTTGTTTTAGTTTGGTATTTTGAGACAAGGTCTAACTATATAGCCCAGGCCGCCCACAGATTCACAGTGATCCTCCTGCCTCAGCCTCCTCAGATTCACAGTGATCCTCCTGCCTCAGCCTCACGGGGGCTAGATTACAGGTGTGTGCCATCACAACTAACTGATTGGTGTGTCCCCACCCCCAGTTAAGATAGGATCTTCTAATGTAATTCCTGTCGACCTTGAACTCGACCTCAACAAACTGGCTGCAATCCTCAGACTCCTGAGTACTGGCTGGCATTAGAGGCATGCACCACCATACCCAGCTATCAATTTCTTGTCCTCTCTGACTCCCCACTTTCCAGGATGCCTTGCTGCCTACAAGTCTCTTAAAGCCTCTCCCTCTTCCTCCCAAAAGAGATGCCCCAGACAGGCTTTGGTGCGGAAGGATTGGAGCAGGGTTGGACATACCTTCAGGGTCCTGGATCAATAGCACCAGCCTCTGCTGAGTGGTGTCAAAAGTGTCCCGATTGTAGGCTGTGACCTGAGGGGAGGGGAGACACCTCCACCAAATAAGGGACATGCAAATTATATACTGCTATATGCAAATTTATGCAAACGACCATGAAGGAGAATGACATCCACCAAGGGGAGATCTGAGGGTCCCTTTGGCACCTCAATGACCTGGCGCCCATGATCTTCTGAAGTGGCAGTGCCATAGAGGAAGCCAGGCTTGGTGGGACTACGCTGGGTATATCGGAGCCAGCCAGGCAGGTCTGGGTGTCCCTGGAGATGGGCATGGTAGGTGACACTCATGTAGGACAGGACAGCTGGGAGAAGAAAGATAGGATTGGAGGCCCAACAGGGCACCCTGGAACCCTGGAGGGTCGCCCTCACCCGGCTCTCTCACCGGTGTCCTCAGGCGGACGGAAGAAGGTCGCATGGTCCAAGGTGTGCACAAAGGCACGGCCCACTAGTGGGTGGAGCGTGGTCTGCTCGGCCTGTGAGTCCCCTAGCGTGAGTCGGCGAGCTGTGGAGACCCACAAATCCCAAACAGAGCAGCTTCAGACCTGGCAGGGGTCAAACTCTGCCCCTGCCACCCCAGCTCCTAAAGATTGACAGCAGAGGGTACCTTCCTTGGCTCCAAGCAAGAGAGGTGAGGCAGCCCCTGAGACTGAGCCTGTAGCTCAGGCTGGCCTTGAACACTGAGAGCTCTGCCTGCCTCAGCCTCCCGAGGGCTAGGATGACAGGCATGCATGCGCCACCATGCCCGGCTGTGGACTACCATTTAAATAGGTGGCGAGGCCCACAGTGCCTTCTGTTTGGGATCTGTGGGAGACCCCTTTCGAAACAGAGATGATGAGAGCCGGGCGCGGTGGTGCATGCCTGTAATCCCAGCACTCGGGAGGCTGAGGCAGGAGTATCGGTGTGAGTTCAAGACCAGCCTGGGCTACAACAGTGAGCTCAAGGCCAGCCTGAACTGCATAGTGAGACCCTGCCTCAAAAAGACAAAAAAAAAAAAAAAAGAAACAGAGATGATGTTTCACTGGTAGGGATGTGGGGTGTGGGGAGCATTTGAGGGATGTGTGTGTGTGTGTGTGTGTGTGTGTGTGTGTGTTAACTTGTCGAGGAACCCCATCCCATGCTAAATATCTAGGAGGCTGGAAGGAAGGGGACTGAGGGACACTCAGAGGAAGGGTGGCCACTGTGGGGCTTTCCTACAATTCCCAGAGACACAGGGCCGTGCTAGAGGCCTAGGGAGCCTGGCCAAGGGTTCCTGCCCTGCCACTCCACATTCCCCCCTTGGGCCAAATTTAGCCCAGGCCTGAGCAAAGCAGCAAGCAGCCGGCCCGTTAAAGGGCCCACAACCCTCCAGGTCCATGCTGTACAGCCCACCCAAGGCCTAGGATACCTCCAGCCCTCCTAGCCCACAGCCCTGTATCCCAGCCTGCTTGATATTCTCAGCCCACTGCCCCAGACCACAGGCCGGTCTCACTCCCAGGCCTCTCCCTGAGAACTCAGCTTCTTCCAGCTCTGAGCTCCTGAATCCTAGCCTCCCCCCCAGCCATCCCCCACCCCAGCAGGGCCCCAACTTGCCCACAAGGAGAGCAATCCAGATGAACACTGCTGCCATGGCTGCCCTAGCCGGGGGCCCAACCCCTGTGAGTGACAGAGACAGGGGCAGGGGAAGGAGGGAGAGAGGAACCTCCCCTGCCCCGCCCATTCCTTCCCGGGTGCACCAGGGCTTCACACAGCAACTGTCTCTGCAGTCATCCCTCCTAGCAAACCACCTACCCAGCTACCTGAATCCTCCCTAAAGCCTGAGCCAGGTGGGGAAGCGTGGTGTACACCCATCCGCCCAGCATTCTGAAGGCTGAGATAGGAGGATCAGTCACTGTAATAAGTCTGAGGCCAGCCTGGTTACGTGGAGAAACCTTGTTTCAAAAAAAAAAAAAAAAAACCCAAACAAGGTCAGCCAAATAGCTCAGTGGATTAAGGTGCCTACAAGCAGGCACAAGGGCTGCGGCTTCAATACCCCGGCCTGCCATGCCAGCCCCACCCCCAGAGGTGCAATTGAGCCTGGGTGTAGTGGCCTGCACCTGTAATCTCAGCTCTTGGGAGGCTGAAAACAGACGGATCACTATGAATCTGACCTAGTACTGAGATCCTGAACACCCCGCCCACGGCGAAGAAACAGTAAAACAAACTCTTTGAGGGAGAAGGATCCCTGCAAGTTCAAGGCCAACTTGGGCTATAAAGTGAGTTAAAAGCCAGCCTGCCTACATATTAAAATCCTTCTCAAAAAGGTAAAATATGGGCATGGTGGCACACATCTGTAATCCCAGCATTTAGGAGGCTGGGGCAGGAGGATCAAAAATGAGCTCAAGACCAGCCTGAACTGCATACCGAGACCTTGTCTCAAAAAGACAAAAAAAAAAAAAAAAAAAAAAAAAAAAAAAAAAAAAAAA
>PVJA010046581.1:0-15045 GCA_004027025.1 Myocastor coypus
AAAAAAAATAAATAAAATAACAACAACAACAAAGATAGAGATGAAAACAATCTAAGTATACAACAATAGTGTTATGGCTTCCTGAGTATGATAGACTACTGTGCAAATGTTTAGATGATGTTTAAAGAGACTGAAAGATGTTAATAATAAAATTAAAAGGAAAATGTAAAATTAAATGTTGCACACAGTCTCACACTGAAGCCTGGAGGTTATACATTTATTAGCACTGATTTGGTTACAAAAAAACAACATTTCTCCTAGAACTTACAATACAATTATATTTTGTCCCTTTTCTTTCTCATCTCTCAACATCATAACTGTGATGGTGCACACTAACAAGTAGTTATGTGTTTTATTACTTTGTCTATCATCTCCCTGACTGGACTACACAAGCCTTGTGAACCTGTGGGGATGCCTCGGAACCATGTGTGTCCTGGGTGCCGTTAGCTCCTGCCAAATGAATGACCTTCCAAGGAAGTAACGTGGAGACCTGAAGAGTAAGAGAGGGCATTGTGACCTACGTGTGATGGAACAGCTGTGTTTTATAAAAGGGCACAACAGAAAGACCAGAAGAAGATGCCGTAGCTGTAAGCAATGTTCATGCTCAAGTAAGATTGCAGACACTTTTTCCCCCCTCCTATTCTGTATTTTCATATTTTTCTATAAGCATTTTTTAAGGATAATTGACAAAGTCAAAGCTGCCAAAATCCAGGCACTAAAGTCAGGTGCTAGTCCTGGCTCCTGCTTCTCCCACCAGTCTGATAATGTCCCAGAATCTCCCACAGCCCTCCCTGAGCCTCAGCCTCTGGCCTCCGGGGCTCCATCTGAACAACAGAGCTGATAACATCTGCTCAGGCTGCCTCACAGATCAAAGGAAATCAAGTTCTTGAAAGTACTTTGTCAGCAGCGGTCTTTTAGAAAGACTAAAAGCCTATGCTCAGGACTAGCATTCAGGGGCCTTGACTCTGCCTCCCCGTGCTAGCTTTGGAGAGCACATGGGCAGAACGTTGGGGTTCTGAGAGGTCAGCCTCCGGGTACAGGCTGGCACATGGCTCTGTGGTTGTCTTGATTCTTGTGACTAATTCTGAGCCTTCTCCTTACTTCCCTTGACCTCTGAGTCTGTTCTCAGGGCATTGGGTGGGAACCAAGGCCTCCGTGGGCTGATGAGTGATTTGGGGAGTTCAGAAGGCTGGCAGAGCTGGAGGATGGGTGATGTGACTTGGTCTGCCAAGCCACGCATTCAAGCAAAGACTCCAGACCCCATGAGGACATCTGGCTTGCTAGAGCTCCTTGGGATTATGTCCTTAGCTTCTCTGGGCTGAGTATCCAGCATGAGGCTACTCCCACTGGCCCCAGCCTCACCCTCAACGGGGGCCCAGTGAAGGCCCAGGTAATGCTTGGTAACCAAAGGAAAGAGAAGGCAGAGATGTAAGATCCTTCTCCCTCTGCATTATCTTCAAAATCAAAAAATACATACTGATTTTGTCATTGTTGAGATTCACACTTAGACAAGTCACCGAGCTACAGAACTAGAAGCTGATTTTGTCCATTCTAAGAATGAGGTTTTGGAGGTCCAGAGACAGGAAGTCAGCTGCTTAAAGTAAAATTAGCGTGTGGCACATTGCGGAGTTTTAAAAAGTGGTCGCCTGTGATTTCACGGGTCTGTGTGACCGGTGGCAAGTGGGAACGGTGAGCTTCATAGTTCTCCTCATGGAACAGGCTGCAAAGCAAGTGGCCTGGCACCACTGCAGCCCAGCCAACAGTGGATGCTAATGTCTCCTCCTGTGCCCGCACGTGCCTCTGGGCATCCTCCATGCTTAAATACGGTAAGAGATTTCCCCTGAGGTTATTAAAATAATGTAAATTCTTTTTCTTTTGGAGTTTTAATGGAGAAGCCCCACTCTGGTGTGCAAGGGGCTTTGAACGCTGGGCACAAGCCAACCTCCTGATTCAGCTTCCCAGGTAGCTAAGCCCACAGGTGTGTGCCACCACGCCCAGGTTCTTTGTTCTTCAAAAAAGGAAACCACAAGAAAAGACAAAGAAAAACATATATTATTTCACCAGGAAGATACTATATTTTTCTCTATATATAAAAACACATGTGTGTATATTATTTTCCAGACAAATTGGAGTTAATCTATGAGATCAAAGACTGAATCAGTTATGTACCCAAGTGATTGGCACTCAGCCACTATTTGTTTTGTTTTTACTTAAAAAAATATATATATGTATGTATATATATATATATATATATATATATATATATATATAACTCTGTGTGTGTGTATGTGCACATGCACTAAGGATCAGACATGGCAAGTGCTCTGCTACTGAGTTATACCCATCCACAGCCCTGTCAATATGATTACAAATATTATTTTATTGTCTACTTTCTTCACCTAATGACATGTCTTTTATCATGGCATTAAGTATTATTCTAAAACATGACTTTAAAGTTACCTTGCTTATGGTTTAACTATAATCTTTCACATTTAACTAAACTCCTAATACTTTAGGATTTTTTTTTAACTCCTAAGCAATTCAGGGGTGAACAAATCCTTGTTCAAAGATCTTTATGCTCATTTCTGATTCATTCCCCTTGGCAGAGTCCCAGGAGTGATATCAGAAGGTGACAGGATTCTTACACCATGTGGACACGGCCCACATACTAGCATGTCCACACGCTCCATCGTTCAGTGAGAGCACTTCTTACCACACACTTCATGAGCAGCACTGGGCAACACCATTTTAAAAAACTTCTGTTATCTGCCACAACTGTTTTATTACCTTGATGTATTATTTTAAAGATCTTAGGGGACCAGCAGGATGGCTCAGTGGTCTAAAGCGCCTGCTTGGGAAAGTTTGGGTGGCTGCAGGGACTGTGGTTCAATCCCCAGCACCACATGCTGCACCAGCCCTGCCCTCGGGGTGGGCTGAACCAGCCATGAAACAAGGAAAAAAACAAATAAAATTTTAAAAAAGATCTTTTATACATAATGTCTCACTGTAGCATCCCTCTAAAGTAGGCATTAATACCTAATAACTATTGTGCACATACTATAGAAGAGATATTGAGCTAATAGTCTTATAGATGTTATTTTCATAACAACTTTACAGAGTACATTATATGACTGTCCCTGTTCTACAGATTGAAAATGGATGAGCCTTGAAAAATTTGTACCACTCGCTTGAAGTTGTGGTCCCTACTTTGGAGGCAGGAGAGCTGAAAGCATGAGAGCTTGGTTAATTTGCCAAAGTCACACATATGGGAGTGGGGCTTAAAACCCATGCCTTCTCATCCTTGGTCCAACCCAGCCTGGGTCTTCATTGGTCTGATAGCACCTAACTCACTGTCTGGCATTATTCACTATTAAATCAAAGGGCGCCCTGGAGTTCGAGTTCTTAATCTGCATAAAATCCCATTGCTTCTGCTCCCTGAAGGATGGCATCCCTTTCCTATGAAGACAGATGGTAAGTTCAGGCAACACATAGGTGCCCAGCAAGACTAAGGAGCATGCTAAACTACTGCCCCTGGGGGGCTCCTGGGGAGCCCTAGCAAGTGAGTGGGAGCACTGGGGAAGATGGCACTTGGCTTCAACGGGCAACAACGCTGAAGCACAGACCAGAGACAGAGCTGCCTCTGTCTGGGCAGAGGCTGTGGTTTATCCCCGGGAGATGCGCTAGACAGGGCTGATTCATCTCGCTCACTGTGCTCTGAAAATGACTCTGCAAAGGGCACAGTCCCACGTCCCTCCTGGTTCATCACCCCTGGGCCAAACAATCAGAAATCACAAAGCAAGCAGGGAGCCCTGGGGCTGTGCCCATCCTGGGTCCTAGGAACAGGAGGCCACAGTGTAGTACAGGGGACTTATCTTGCCTGATGAAGTCTTGTTCTTCATAAAAATTATTTCTCCTAATCTTTCTAGATCTCCTTTCCTAAAATTACTATCACAAAGGGAGAAGGTATGGCATGAAGGATAAAATAACTCAAGGTCCTCCACCCAAACTGCAATCATTTTCACTTTTGCACCCCTCTTTCTGACCCCTCTGTACTATGATACCATTTTACTCTGCTGTACTCTATGTTCAGCTTTATTTTGCAAAACATTCTAAACATCTTTTTACACCTTGATAAAAAGTTGCAACTGTCATTCTCAAAGTTTTTATTCAGTGAAGAGAGTGCAGGGTTCCTAACCCAGCCTTTGTTTATTAGACAGTGAAGTTGCCTGGGAGCTTTTGTCTTTATAAATAGTCTGTGAAGGCTTTTTTCCCCATCAGTTCTGGCAGATTTGTCATCCAAGGAGACCCCTGGCCCCGGTCCCCTGGCCCTCCTTCAGGGTCCCCATCTCTTGCCTGGTGTGATTATGTGGCCTCCTCAAAAGATTGAATTAGCTGTGATCTTATGAAAACCTATTCTGAAAGCACTTTGCGGAACAGCTTGGCACCTAAATGAAAGCAAGTGCCCGGGCATGATCATGCATGGCGGCTACGCGCACCAGCTCTGGGACCGCCGCCAGGTCTGAACACCAGCTCTGCCTCTCGTCGCATAGGACCGTGGGTAAGTTCCTCTTCCTCTCAGAATCCTCATCTGCTGTATTTCACAGAGCAGTGACGGTAAACCTTTCAGGGACCAGTGCCCAGACTGCAGCCCCAAACGCACTTATTTATCACAAAGTGACAGCACCGCAATGAAGCCCGAATGCCAAGGGTTTCCTTTAGAAAAAATAACTCATATATGAACATCCTTTGTCTTAAAAGAAAAATACAATGAATGCACAACAGAGTTTTGCCACCACCATCATAAGGCATGGGAATTGTTTCAAATTATCAGGCCCACATTAAGTATTATATGTGCAGTAATTATCATGAGTGAAATAAGAGAAGCATTTGCTAAATGGAGTTGAATCCTACCATGGTTTTGGGTCTCTGTTCCCAGATTCATTGATGCAACAAACCTTTAATTTGTGTTATTGCGTTTTGTGGCTTTGAAAGTATGCAAAGTTACAGGGTAAAGAAATGAAATAAATTCTTTAAAAAAAAAAATGTGTTTGTAACAGTGTACCACACAGCTTGGATTTGTAGTGATCCTCCTGTTTTCAGCCTCCCCAACACTGAAATTGCAGCTGTGTGCCACCTCGTGCCCGGTCTCAGTGTTTGGCTCAGCTCGCCCAGTGGGGGTGCTGGCCCGGCATGTGGTGTTGGGGATCCAACCTCGATCCCTGTGCTTGCCTAAGCAGGCATTTAGTCTTCTGCACTATCTTGTCAGCCCTGAAGTAAATTCTTTTTTTCCCCCATTGACATATTCTTTTTTATTTTCTGAAGAGAGTAAAAATCATAATTAAAACTGAAAAATTACAAGTGATGCAGAATTTCACTAAACAAAGTAATACGAATTTCACTATATTTGTCATAGCACATAGTGTTGTCTTTTAACTGGTTATTCATATTACCAGATATATGCATGTGAAATTGAAAGGACAAAAGAAAGAAATATATCAGAAATTAAGAAGAGTAAAGGTACAATCAATTCAAAAAAAGGGAAAAAACAAAATTAAGTATTATTTTCTCCTTTCCATACTCCAATAGAAATTCATTGTACAATTGTCCAAACTGTCCTGCTCACATATCTGGATAAATCTACTTCCCCTGTTCTGTCTTCTGTCCTTCTACTCAATTCAGTACAATAGATTTCTGGGGAAAGGGAATGAACTAATTCAAAAGGAAAGAGTTACTGAAGTAAATTCTTAATGCTACAAAATAATAATTTATGGGTCAGTCAAATAGCTCAGCAGATTAAGGCACCTGAAAGGAGGTGCAGGGGCCAGGGATTCGATTCCTGGGCAAACCATGCTCGCTCTGTCCCTGGGGCATGCTGAGACAATTGAGACTGGGCATGGTAGTGGCTGGCACCTGTAACCCCAGCTCTTGGGAGGCTGTAAACAGGTGGATCACTATAAGTCTGATCTAGTAGTGAGACTTTCAACATGCAGTAGACCCTTCCCTAAAATACAAAAAAATAATAATAATAATAAAATAAAAAAAAATCTGAGTTTCAACCCCTTCCCCCTAAAAAAAAGATGGAAATTATGGGTTTACTGGTATAAAAAAGGAAAATAAAGCTTGGGCATAGTGACAGGGGAAAAAAGGGAAGGAAATAAAACATATGTAGACTTTGAGCTTTGAGTACATGGTATTTTTCCCTCCCTAGGTCTTTATCTTGAAATTAAAAAGCATATAAAGAATGCTGTGCTGTGAGCTGGTCATTTTCATACATTACTGATTTTAAAGACTACTGGTCAACATGTGGCTGAGGTGGGAGATAGTGACAAGACTGGGGACATGGTCTCTCTGGGGTGACGATTTCCTGCTGGAGCCCAGAGCACACCCTAAGAGGAGTGACTTGGTGGCTGTGACACTTGGCTGGGGTGCTGTGGCCCGTACTCCCTGCTGCCCACCAGACCCCAGCCCTGGTAGGGATTGCGGTATGAGGCCACACTGATCCTTGCTGGCTCAAAGACCCCTGTAACCCACAGTCCCAGGACCTACCTGCTCCCCACAGATTTATCTAGTACATGGCTATGAAATTTTTTAAAAAATGCTTTACATTATACACCCCTCAAAAGACTAGAAGCTTGTGCTTATCAATTTAAAATTCTGAATCAAGGCAAAAAAAAAAAATCCCTCTCTGCCAAAACAGAGAATTCAAAAGCAAACCCATCAAAAGGAGGCCAAAGAGAAAAAACAACTTAACTCACATCACTTGTATAAGTGAAATACATTTATGAACACACTCAATAAGTGTTTTGACATTTAAGAGTTTTTCACCCTGTGATTGGGCACCGAGAGAGCTTTACACACATCCTCTGCACTCTCAGAGGGAGTAGGGCAAGGGAGAGAACCAAGCAGATGTGCTGAGGGTTCCCCAGCAGGTGATACTAAGAGAGTAGTCATTTTTATGATGTAATAAATCAAGATAGGTGTGGTGGCACACACCTGTAATCCAAGCAGTCCAAGTTCCAGTACAACATGAGCAATTTAAGGGGACCCTGCCTCAAAATAAAAATATAGGAAATGACTAGAGTTGTATCTCAGGGTAAAGGTCCTGGACCCAATCCTGGGTACAAACAAAACAATAACAATGAGAATAATAATAATGAATCACTATGGGTGTCTTTGTTGGGTTTTTTTTTATAACACAGGCTAAATCTGGAAGATAGATCGGTAAAAAGGTGATTATTTTTCATATGAAGTCTGTTACTTGTGTGTGTAGGTGAGTGTGTGTTTACACATGCGCATGTGTGTGTGTATGTGTGTGTAGGCACTTTTACTGGAGATTGAACACTGGGGCTTTGTACTGAGATACATCCTAGCCCTTTTATTTGTTTTTATCTTGAAATAGGGTTATGCTAAGTAACTGAGGAGGTGCTTCAGCTTGCAATCCCCTTACCTAAGCTTCCTAGGGCACTAGGATTACAGATGTGCACCACCACACCTGACTTGAATTCTATTGCTTTTTATCATGTATATATATATATATATATATATATATATATATATATATATATGTATATATATATATATATATATATGGGTGCTGGGGAGATAACTCAGTGGTCTAAGTGCCTCCTTGACAAGCTCAGGGACTCGGGTTCAATCACCAGTACTGTAAGCCATCCTGGCTCTGAGCCAAGCCAGTCACTGAAACCAGGAGTGGTGGCACACACCTTTAGTCCCAGTGATGGGGAGGCTGAGACAGGAGGATCATTACAAGTCCGAGCTGCATAGCAAGACCCATACCTAATTAATTAATTAATTAATTAATTAATTAATACAAAATAAAAAAGAAACAGAAGGGGAGTCAGGCTGCCATCCCTGAAACAACCAGGTGTTATTTACTTCTGTTGAGGGGTAGGAGTGTGCCCAGCATCACCTACATGGTGTTCTTGCCCAAAATGATAAACTTGAATCTATACCAGCATTTTGTGCCAACTTCCAGCCTAATAGCAATGACGGGAGTGAGGTGTGTGCTAAATGACAGCACAAGGACACAAGCAGATCAGATACAGAGTGTAGGACGTTTCACGTGACAACTGACCTGCTTTCTTCAAGGCACTGACATGATTAAAAACTGTAGGGACACCTGGGCATGGTGGCGCATGCCTACCTCCCAGCAGCACTCTGCAGGCTGAGATAAGAGAACTGTGAGTTTGAGGCCAGTCTGGACTCCAGAGTGAGGCTCTGTCTCAAAAAAAGGAAGGGCGAGGAGGAAGGAAGAGAAGGTTTTGTAGGGCTAGAGGTATAACTCAATGATATAGTGCTTGTCTAGTATCCATAAGTTTGGGGGTTAATCCCCAGCACTACAAAACAAAAACCAGTTGCTGTGGTAATAGTGACATGATCCATGTGGAAGAGTGTCCAGCCTGGGGTACATAGCAAGCCCCTGTATTTCAAAATACATTTAAAATTGAGAGGTCCCTATGATGTCTGGGATTTATATATTTCACCACAGGAAAACACAAACTAAGAAAATGCAGGTGCATGTTAATAATGACTGAAGTCCAGTGGCAGGTAAAGGCAGGTTGGCCAGGCTGACTCCTTCCACTGAGCCTCAGCCTAACCCAGCAGCCCCCTACTAGCACATTCTGGTGCTTATGCTTGTGGACAAAGAAAAGCAAGCGCACTGATAGGTGTGAGCCACCCAGAGGGGTGGGATGGTGTGGACTGGGCCCCAGCTCCAGACAGGATGAGGAGGGAGTCGCCCCCACCCAGGCTTATGGACCAGACAGCACCGGATCTCCATTACAAACATCCCCCCTTAGCACACACTCCTTTCTCATCTTGCTGTGTGCCTTGGGTGAAGTTAGAGTGCAGCACTATTTGTTTCTGACGAGCTCACCACAGGGTGGTCCAGGCCCCATGTGACAGGAGGTTGCTCTTTTGAAGTCTCTAGTCACTAAACCATAGGAAATGAAACTTGGTCACTGATGAACAGGCTTAGACCATGAAAGATGTAACTGTTAGGACAAAATTGTGTTATCATTTTAATAAATAAATAAAATCATATAATTTTTAAAAATGTACTTGGTACAGAGTCTCTCTGTACCAAGACAGGTAGTGATCCTCTTGTTGTCAGCCTCCCCAGCACTGGGATTACAGGCATGCACCACCATGCCTGGACTCAGCACGCCCTGGGGCAGGGCCGGCACAGCATGGGGTGCTGGGGATTGAACCTCAGTCCCTGAGCTTGCCTAATCAGGAGCTTAGTCTGCTGAGCTATCTTGCCAGCTCAATAAATAAAATTATAATAAAATGTATTATTTTCATCTAGCCTGGTAGATGTAAGCAAAAGAAGAAAAACTTTGTTAAGAGTAAAAATGTGAAAAATATGTTAAGAGTAAACATCTTTAAAAACAATTTGAGTGCATGTGCAGAGTGTGATGCTGAAAGCATTGTCTCTGTAGTTTCCTTTTTCTCACTGCAGTCCCATGAAAAGGACCTAGTACACCCATTTTAGAGATAAAGAAAATAAGATCCTCAGATGCTAGAATATTCATATAACATATGTGCAAAAAAGACATACTTAATTTTAGAGCTTAGGATCAAACTCAACACCTCACATATATGCTAGTTAAGTGCTTTACCACTGTGCTACATTCCTAGCCACACATATATTTTCTCTTAAGTTACATACCGCAGCTATTTACCATTACAAAGTATAAAAAGCCCTAAGTGAGGGTGTGATAGACATACCTGTATTCCAGTACTTGGGAGGCTAAGACAAGAGGATTGCTCTGTTTGAGGCCATCCTGTGCTCCAAAGTGACTTCAAGGCCAGCCTGAACAATGTAGTGGAACCCTGTCTCAAAAAAAAAAAAAAAAAAAAAAAAAGTGTGTGTGTGTATGGGGGGTAGCTCAGCAGCTTAAATGCCTACCCGGCAAGCACAAGGTCCAGAGTTCAATCCCCAGTATCAAAAAGACAAAGAAAGAAAAAAAGCCCCAATTGAGTCAGATCTTTGAAAGTACCACCACCACTAGCAATGTTAAATAAAAATTATAGAAGAATAATTGTTATAGTTAAATAAAAGTTACTGAAAATTACAGAAGTTGGCCCAATACACTAACCCAGAATAGAATGGCTCCTTCAAAAGTTCAGTGCTGTCCAACCAAAGCTAAATTGTTCTCTGACATGAGAAACAAGGATTTCAAGGGAATGCAATAGCCCAATGTGCAAGCAGGCCAGTATCACCAAGCGCTGATTCTGAAGGTCATCTGTGTTAACCTTTACCAGGAAGTAGCCTAAGTAACCTGATGCCAACAGATGGCTTTCTCCGCATCTCTGCCTCCTCTGCTCTAGAGCCCACCTCCTCTGTTCAGCTCATCCAAGCGCCTTGTCTGGTCCTCCAGAAACAAGGAAATGCTCATAAAAGGCAAGAGGGCTGTCCGGAGGAGACAGAAGGCAGCCTTTAGGCTCATAATGAGAGAGATGGAGAGAAGAGGTTCAGGCCTTCACCAGCAGGGCCACAGGAAGCAAGGGAAGGGTCAGGGCCAGATTAGAACTTCCAGGCCACTCTGCTGCAAATCATGTCCCCCTTGGGCTGTTTTTCCAGAGCATGCAGAAGGCCACCAATCTAGATTTGAGAACCCACTACTGAAAGCTATCACTACCTGGAAGTCCCACAGAGAATGAGCCACAGTGCTTGTATAGAGGGCAGTGATTTCCCCAGTCCTGAGGACACAGGTCTGTGGACCCTGAAATCCTATAGGGACCCAGGTAGGCAGGAGATGAGGAGGAGGAGAAAGAAGAGGAGGAGGAGGAGGAGGAGGAGAAGAAGAAGGAGAAGGAGAAGGAGAAGGAGAAGGAGAAGGAGAAGGAGAAGGAGAAGGAGAAGGAGAAGGAGAAGGAGAAGGAAGAAGAGGAGGAAGAAGAAAAGGAAGAAGAAGAAGAAGAAGAAGAAGAAGAAGAAGAAGAAGAAGAAGAAGAAGAAGAAGAAGAAGAAGAAAAGGGAAAGGAAAAATCAAAGAAGGTGGGGAGAGAAGGGAGTGAGGAACTTGGAAACATCTAGAAACTAGCCCAAACTGTTGGCTAGAAGACTGCCGTTGTGACCTGGGGGAGAGGCTTCCTTTCTCACACATCTCTGGGGTCTAAACCCGGCTGTGTGCCCCAGTTTCCGTATTCTATGTCCTTGAGGCAGCTGGGTGAGCCCCCAGGCTTGGGCCCCTACATTGGTTGTCTATGTTTCCATAGCTACTCACCTTCCCGCTGCCCAGCCTGTGTGCCTCCAGAGCTCTGGTCACAGACATAGGGGCCGTTGGGCAATGCCTTCCAGCACCTGCCCAGCCTGTGAGCTGCAGGATGCGGTCAGGAGAGGAAGCAGGGTGGTGGGCCCAGTCATTCTGGGGTTTCCAGAGAGCATCTTGCCAGGGCAGAGCTAGGGTACTGTCTGGGTGGCTAAGTATGGCCTTCCTCTCCTCATCCAGCCCCTTGAGGTGGCTGTGAGGGTGGGCTGAGCCTTCTCTCCTCCAGGTCTGGGCATGGGGAAAGGCAGAATCAGGCAACTTCAGAAGGCGAAACGGGGTAGCTACAGGAGGCCCAGGCACCCTGTGTGGGAGATGGTTTCAGGCCAGAGAACAGAGCCTAACCCTCATATAACCTTTAGAAGCTCAGGCTTGAGTGCCCACTCTGCCCCCTCCTCCTCACCAGCAATAATCTAAGTCCCCCCACCACCATCTCTTCCCAAAACCCCTATCTGAAGGAAGAGAGCCCTTGCTCCTTTCTGCCCAAGGGACAAGGAAGGAGCACTGGAGAGGGCTTATCTTTCCCAAATTCCACCTCCTACTCCCTCCCTAGGCTGAGTCAGTCTTGTTCCCTGTGAAGCTCTGGTTTTCCTTGCCAAGGTAACTGCATCTCAGACTCTGGCTTCTTTAGATGCCTGAGATACTCAGGTCTTGAAACACAGGCTCTAGGCCTTTTCCAAAGGGAGGGACCAGTCCAAAATAGACAGCAACACAACTGCAGCCCTAGGGGCTGTAGTCCTATTGGGCACTCCTTTGAATTCCTGGTTAAAAAAAAAAAAAAAGTGTCCAAGTCAGATTTTACATAAAAGCCTGGACTTTTTAGACTTCTGGCTTCTGTTGTTAAGTCACATTTTTTGTGACTTTTGCAGCAGCTGTCCCCCTCTAACAGAGCCTGGATTCTCACCTTAGAGGGCCAAGTATGAGTCTTCCCCACATGCAAAAAACCAGTGTGCTGGTTGGGGTTCAGAATTGTTAGACCTGACATACTTCATTCCTGAGCTTTATCTGGCCAGTCCCTTTGGTATTTGAAGACTTTCAACCACAAACATAGGGCTCTGGAATCACACAACTCAGAAAGATCCATCTTCATATCTAAGCTTCATTACTTAGTAGTTATGTGGCTCTAACTCAGTTATTTAGTTTTTCTAGACTACAGTTTCCTTATCTGTCAATGTCTGCAGTAGTACTGACATAAATCTCAACTTACAAATGGGTTTGTGAAACATGTACGCTGTCTTAGACCTTTGTCTTCTTTTTTTGTTGTTTTTCTGAGACAAGTTCCCCCTATGTAGTTCAGGCTGGTCTTGAACTCACTTTGTAGCCTAGGCTGGCCCCAGACTTGAAGCAATCCTCCTTCCTGCCTTAACCTCCAGAGTGACAGGATTACAGGCATGTGCCACCACACCTGCTCCTTAGACCCTTTTCTGTTAAGAACACAAAAATAGGTCATTTAAAAGAACAATGTTGGCCGGCAAGATAGCTCAGTAGACTAAGCGCCTGCTTTGGCAAGCACAGGGACCAGGTTTAGATCCCTGGCATCACATGCTGCACAGGCCCAGCCTATAATCCCAGCGCTGGGGAGGCTGAGACAGGAGGATCAGTATGAGTCCAAGCTGTGTAGTGAGACTCTGTACCAAATACACACACACACACACACACACACACACACACCAGAGATTTGTTTCCTATAGTTGTGCAGGTGGGGAAGCCCAAGAATACAGTCCTGGTGTCTGCCGAGGACCTTCTTGCTGCTCTGTAAAGTGGCAGGGGATATGATTTGATGAAATAGCAAGCAAGCAGCTAGGAAGCCCTTAACTATAATCTCTAGCTCCTTCCATTAAAAAAAAAAAAAAAAAAAAGGATCTCACTAAATTGTCCCGGCTGGTCTTAAAATTGTGATCCTTCTGCCTCAGCTTCCCAAGTAGTTGAGATTACAAGTGCACAACACCATGCCTGACCTTTTTCTTCTGATAAATCCACTAAGGCTATCACCAAGGTCCTATCTACATGACTCTATCGAACACTAGGTACCTGCCTAAGATCCCATCTCCAAATGCCAGCAGCGTACAGACTGGAGGTTAAGTTTCTGTGAAAGTTAGCTGTGGTGTCAGCCTGAAGAAGAAATGCCTAGTGGATTGGCCTGGCACCCTTCTGGTGGGGACGACGAGGGAAGGCCCAGCCGAGAGGTGGGTGGTGCCAAGGAATAGGCCTGTAGCCTGGTGCAAGAGAACTAGAGAGAAGAAGGAAATCTGGAGTTTTGCTTCCCTGAGGAGCCACCGTCTCCACTGCCGCCTCTGGGCATTCATCTGCAGGTGACAGAGCACACTGGGCAGCCCAGCAGCACACACCTGTTGATGACAGACTCACTAGGAACTCTACAGGGAGCTCCAGGCCTTTGACCTTTGACTGGATCCTTTCAAAAGAAAAGTTGGGAGAGGGGTACTTGGATCCTTTGGATCTATGGTGCACAGTTGACCCTTTGGCCTCTCCCACGCCTGCCCGACTCCTCAGGTGACCCCTTTAAATCCTTTATATCCTTTAAATCCTTTATATGTTGAGTAGCATTGGGCCTGGTGCGTGCCTTGAGTCTTAACGCTGCGCTGTCTGCGGGTGCTTCCGGACCACCAATTTCCCTGCCTTCCACCCTGGCACCCCCCAGCCCTGGCTGTCCAGCCATGCTGCCCCGGGCCTCCATGCCCTGCGGGCTCAGCGGATTCAGCGGGCTTAATCTGCGCAGTGCCTCCTCCATGTTGACCAAACCTCTGCAGGGGCTCTCTGTGCCTGTGCCCCCCGTGACCCCCACACTGCTGCCAGGAGGCAAGGATCGGAAAGCGTTCGAGGCGGAATATCGACTGGGCCCCCTCCTGGGTAAGGGGGGCTTTGGCACAGTCTTCGCGGGACACCGGGTTACAGATCGGCTCCAGGTGGCTATTAAAGTGATCCCACGGAATCGTGTGCTTGGCTGGTCCCCTTTGTCAGAGTCTGTCTTGTGCCCTCTGGAAGTGGCCCTGCTCTGGAAAGTGGGTGAAGGCACTGGGCACCCTGGTGTGATTCGCCTCCTTGACTGGTTTGAAACACCGGAGGGCTTCATGCTGGTCCTCGAGCACCCTTTGCCTGCCCAGGACCTTTTTGACTACATCACAGAGAAGGGTCCTCTGGGGGAGGTATGAAGCTGCTGCTTCTTTGGCCAGGTAGTGGCAGCTGTCCAGCACTGCCATGCCCATGCTGTTGTCCATCGTGACATCAAAGATGAGAACATCCTCATAGACCTCTGCCGGGGCTGTGCCAAACTCATTGAGTTTGGTTCTGGTGCCCTACTCCATGATGAGCCCTACACTGACTTTGATGGGACAAGGGTATATAGCCCTCCTGAATGGATCTCTCGACACCAGTACCATGCCCTCCTGGCTACTGTCTGGTCACTGGGGATCCTCCTCTATGACATGGTATGTGGAGACATTCCCTTCGAGAAGGACCAGGAGATTCTGAAGGCTGAGCTCCACTTCCCTGCCCATGTCTCCCCAGACTGTTGCACCCTAATCCGTCGGTGCCTGGCCCCCAAACCTTCTTCTCGACCCTCACTGGAAGAGATCCTGCTGGACCCCTGGATGCAAGCACCAGCTGAGGAAGTGCCCCTCAACTCCCCCAAAGGAAATCCCACCCCCTTGCCTTGGTCCCTGCTTCCCTAGGCCTAGCCAGGCTCCTACTGGTTGGAATCCCATGGCTATGCCACAGGGACAGATAGACATCT
>PVJA010046582.1:0-15025 GCA_004027025.1 Myocastor coypus
TTTTTTTCTTGTTTCAGAACCTTTGTTTGTCTATTCACTCATTTTTATGGCTGGCTCAGCCCGCCTCGAGGGCAGGGCTGGCGCAGCATGAGATATTTCTTATGTAGCTATTACTGTACAAATTCCAGTCCTTTTGAAATCTGGTCCACAATGGAGATGAAATGAAAAGGATTGTTCTGGATCTTAAGTCTGATTGTGGTGATAAAGGACACACTTAGGAGATGTCTCAGGAGGATTTCTCTCCATTTAGCCATTTTCTAGGGACCTTTATACAGTCAGGACCTCATGATATAGCCCACTCACATTCTTCCCTTTTGGAAATCTGTATCTCTTCCTGGGCTTGTATTATTCTGACCCACAGAAACTGGCTGTAGTGAGCGATAGGACACTGGTTACTTATATCTTTTTAAAAATGTTATTAATTTTAATGAGGAAGAAGTAACAGTGAAACAGTTTCAAAACAGGTTAGTATGACAGTTACAATCATTAATACATTGCATATTGTTGTCTTCATAGTAGTTGTTCAGAGTACAAGATGTAGACATGATACCTTTTCTAAACACTATTAGTACAAATCTCATTGAACTAAGAGAAAAAAAAAATATATATATATAGTTCAATAGTCCATAATAGTAGTGGTTACCAGTAGAACTGGCAATGTCAGAAGCTGTTGAGCTGAGCCCCCCACAGCTCAGGATATTATTATGGCCCCACTTTTTATATCTCCTGGCTATGCTTTTCTGCTGGATGGTTAAGACCAAGATAAAACAAGACCTACATAATAAAAAATGTAACTTTTGTATCTGACAAGGTCAGTTAAATCCCCTTTGGATTTACCTTGAAACCATGTACAGCAGTTTGTAGATCTTTTGTCAGTCAATCATCTGGGTTATTCACAGCCATTGCTTGACCAATTTGTTCTCTGTGAAAGCCTGAGATAGTATTTTCTCTCTAGGTGACTCTCCTTAGGCACACTATATGTCATTGATCGCTTTCCTCTGTAGCCCCATAATCTCCTTGAACAGAAAATTTGGGAACACTGAGTTATAGGATGTTATAGTACAGATTCTCTTATGTCCTGAGTCCTCACTGACCTTGTGGTATTAAGGCCAAAATATTGGCTATCCTTGTAACCTTTCCTTTTCTCTAATTTTTTGGTCTGTAAACTTAAGTTGTTAACCCTCCAGAAGAGAAACTTGGTGATGTTATTACCATATAACATAGGCACTTGAGCTTAGCATCACTATCTTTCTGGATATCAAATGCTTAAACATAATATGGAACATATATTTTCCATCTGTCATTGATACTCTAAACTTTAAATCTCTATAAAATGTTAAAAAAATAATTACACATTTTTACATAGAAATTCAGGAATTTAACCATATATAAAATCTAGCAGGATAATCCTTTAGCATTTTTTTACTTGTCTCATTTTCTTATATGTTAATGTGTATCAGTGTTGTTCCCTAGTATACTTGAATTTTAAGAATAATCTCTTATTGTGTCATCTTTTTCCTTTATTAAGATGTTAAAATATCTGTATTTTAGTGAATAAGTATTATGACTGATGGAGTCAAGGCAACTGATATCAATCAACTAGGGAGTTGTTATCTCAACATGAGCCTCATTGAAGGAAATTGTCATATATAAGAAAGAGGGAGAAGATGTGTTATACTCAGCTGAGAGATCCCTGTGTGCCCACAACTGACTGTCCTAAGAGAAAGAATGTAATGTGTAATACAAAGATTCAAGTGTGGACTTCAGAAGTATAAGTTGACAAAATATTGCAGAGTTGTGAGCACTGACAAGATAGTTGGTGTTAGCAAACATTATAGAAAACTTTTAAGTAGCCCTTTCTACCTCTTAGGAAATAGTCATCCTTTTACTTTTTCAGTTCCAGCCTAAAAACCAAGCTTTAGTGGAAAATATGGGTAGAAATTGTCACTTACCTTGATCTATTTCATCGTGCTTTTGTTAGTGCTTCCTCTGGAAGAGATTTAAAAAAATAGTTGAGAAGTTAAAAGCTTTCCATTGTGACAAAGAGATATTAACAAAGTTTACTGAACAAAAAGACTATGTAGAATGAATATAATAATACTCTCAAAAACACCGAGAATTCAGGAAACAACTAGGCAGCCCTGAGACAACCTTTGATCAACTTTTGTGGGGGTGAGGTTAGAGGAAAGATCAGAACCTCAGGAAGGATTCTGTTTTCCACTCACAGAATGTGTTTGTTCAAAGAAGGAGCTGACACTGGTTCAAATTTTAGGTAGATGAACCTTTCTCCAAGTCACCTGGCCACAGTGCAGATCTTCTGGGATAGCGTTTCCTTTCATTTTGCTGTCCCATCATCTGTATTTAGTGCTAACATAGAAAAGGAGGGAAACACATAGAAAAAGACCCAAAGACAGGGCCCTTGGTGGTTCTCATAATAGATTTTGGGATCTGTTGACATTATTGTCAATTATGAATAGAATACATATGGATGATAAATGTCTAAATAATGTGTGTGTGTTGCTGTGTGTTTCTGGACTTTATTTTGCCTAAATGCCTTTGGGATATATAGTTATATATATAAAGTTAATTTCTATACGTTGAATAATGATTTTTCATCTCATAAAAGACTATTGAACCTATTCACTGCAAAATAACTAATCTCAGATGATAAAAGTTCAGCACCTGGGAATCCCCTAGACCCTAACCTGTCAAAAGTGTTCCTGAATGCAGGAGACCAGGTCGCATTGTGTCTTCTGAAGAGGCACTGCAGTAAGCAAGGGAAGCTGGGTCTTCCAGCCAGTCAAATGCAATGAATCAAATTGGCATTGAATGGGATGCAGATGTCTAAAACGGATCATGCTATGTGCTTATGGGCAGACTACCAGGAATTCTTTTAAAAACCATAAATGTATCATGTCATTCTTCTGCTTAAAATCCTGCAATAGTTTTTGTTTTATCCTCAGTAAAAGATGAAGTCCTAAACGATTACTAAAGCTCTTCAAGTTTGACACTCATGACCTCTCTGACTTCCTCTGCTAGCTTTATCCTCTGATTCTGCCCCATGTTCTCCTTGCTTTTTTCTTTTTACAGCAGTCCAGGCCTGCATTCCTTTGCCTTCTGCACTAGAGTTCCCTCTGCCTAGCATGCACTTTCCCTAGATGTCCACACAAGGTTAATTCTGCTTCCCTCAATCTATTATCAAAAGTCAGCTTCATAACCAACCTATAATCAACCATAATGAACTTAGTTAAAGAAAATTTCCTGACACTTTTTTTTAAACCAAACCATTCCATAGCACATTACCTTCTAACATATCACATAACTTACCTGTTCATTACGTTTATTACCTATTCTCCCCTCCCCACCTCTTCCCTCTCCTCTCTTCCCTTTCTTTTTCTCTTTCTTTCTCTCTTTCTTTCTTTCTTTCTTTCTTTCTTTCTTTCTTTCTTTCTTTCTTTCTTTCTTTCTTTCTTTCTTTCTTTCTTCTTTCTTCTTTCTTTTCAGTGGATCCCAAAACTCCTACTGCTAGGCCATGGCTGGTCCAGTGCTAGATATTTAACAGTTATTTGTTGAATCCATAAAGGAGTAAATGAACACATACATGCATGCATGAGTAAATGCATGCCTTGGCGATTTTCCCTTTGTTTTATCCCTTCCTAGGTTGTGTTTTCTTTTGTGTTAGATCTGTGACACAAAGACTAGAAGTAAAAAAAATCTAAGGAAACTCCAGAAGGCCAATGGTGTAAAAAGCACATTGCATTCAGAGAACATGACTATTTTTTAAACTCTGTCCTCCAAGTGATTAATTTAACTTTGAAGTAATTTATCTGAAATAAAATATGTAGTAATAATGACAACAAAAGAAAGGCAAATTGTTGAAAAAATCTCATTGGACTTCACACATAATTATGCTAGTAAAAAAACTAAAAAAGGAAATGTGTAGGGGTAAGAAACTAGCATCTTAAAGAAGCAAAGAGCAATAAAGGAAGCTTAGGGCGGGTTTTAATCTATTACTTAGGGATTCCAGAAAGCTGGGACTTAAGAGGGCTGGTAACAGTTTATCCTGATTGATTTGAGATCCTTACTTGAGATGTTGGTGATTATCTCCTCCCCTCCTTGTTATCCTTTTATTTAACAATTGTGTGAAATTAGCATTAAACAAATAGTGAAGGTCAACAGCGGTTATATTCCTAAATAAAAAGGAGAAGCTTCTGGAGCTCTGGGTTCACTTCAAGAGAGACAGATCTCAGTGAGATCTCCGAAGCTACTTTCACTGGGTCTTCTCGTCATTTCTTTTGGCACCGGACAATAATGTACAACAGAAATGTGTTGAATAAAAGTATTAAAAAGGATTGGATTGAAACATTTTCAAACCTTTTAAGATGGTATTTTTATCTTCGCCAATAATTTGCAAGATATGTGAAACATTTCAACTCCAGGATCAGCAGTAGTTCTCATCTTTCAATGTTTAAACTATAGACCTTTAAATATTTATAATAAAAAAAAATAGTCTGGTATTCTCTAATATCTAAGGTAAGGAATTAAAAGTAATTTTGCCTTTCCTTATTGATAGTCCGTAATGTCAGATTTTTAGTGAATCTATTCTACAAGCTTAATCAATTTCCAATAAAGCTATATTGTGCACAGTTTTGGCAAAAATTTTAAAATTACACTATTACAAATTTTAAAAAAGGTAAATATTCATTAATTTGTGACAATGATAAATGGCACTAGTTTAATAGCAGTTAAGTAACTGATAACAAGAATAAATCTCAATTTAATGCTAGTAATTTTTAATAAAATAATTTATATGCAAGGTAAAATTTGCACTCCAATTTAAATATTGTGTCTTTCATTTTTTATTCTTTCTTATTTATATTTTATTTTATTTTATCTTATTTTATTTTATTTTATTTTATTTTTGCAGGACCAGGATTTGAACTCATGAGCTTGCACTTGCCAGGCAGGCACTTGTGCCTTGGAGCTATCTACATAGCCCCTCTTTTTTACATTTTAAAATACAAATAATAATTTCAATAGCCATATGGAATGATGAATTATTTCTTTCATACAATTGCATCGCTGTTTATTTATTTTTTTATTATTATTTTTTTTCTTGTTTCAGAACCTTTGTTTGTTCATTCACTCATTTTTATGGCCGGCTCAGCCCTTCCTGAGGGCAGGGCTGGCGAAGCATGTGGTGCCAGGGATCGAACCGCGGTCCCTGAAGCCACCCAAACTTTCCCAAGCAGGCGCCCCAGACCACTGAGCCATCCTGTCGGGCCCCTATCGCTGTTTATTTTGAATCTACTACATTTTTAGTTGAATCAAAGATTTTCCACAATTCTAAGTGCATTGTACTTTTAGATTCTTATCTACAAATCATTCGGGATATCATATTCTTTAGATTATTTTTTATAATAGCATGTATATAATTGCTATCAAAAGTTCTAGAGCAGAAAGTCAAATCATTTTATGTCATGTTACATCTGCCTCTAATTTAACATGATGTCATAGTTGTAAAATTACAACAGAAGTGTCACTCACTATATACACATACCCCCCCACCCGACAAATCCAAACCAACCAACCAAAAGTTGATTCAGTCTACTATAAAATGTAAGGATACTGGGTGCCACAAGGTATTTCAAAGTGGACTGGTATAATTTCTGAACTGCCACAAATTTATGGGATTGAGTGCATTGGTGTATATGTAGGTATATGTGTCTGTGACTGCATATATCTGTGTCAGCTATATTACTGAGAATTATTCAACATGTTTGTAAACTATAATGCATAAAAGGATGAATAGTAATGAAGTGTTGACTTAAAATTTGTATATATTATCAAATCCCAATAATGCCTTAGCAATTTTAGCCTTTATTTATTTATTTATTTATTTATTTATTTATTTTCTTGTTTCAGAACCTTTATTTGTTTATTCACTTATTTTTATGGCCGGCTCAGCCCTCTCCAAGGGCATGGCTGGCGCAGCATGTGGTGCCGGGGATCGAACCGTGGTCCCTGAAGCCACCCAAGCTTTCCCATGCAGGCGCTTTAGACCACTGAGCCATCCCGCCGGGCCCCAATTTTAGCCTTTATACAACAGAAATATTGGGTAGAGAGCCCATATTCTTTTTCCTAAACAAATATATGATTGATTTTATTGTCAAAACATTAGTAGCATAAGTAAACAAAAATTGTATTTCTGCCATCCAGAGACAACTACTGTACACATCTGCTCTAAATTCTAAACTTTTTTTAAAAAATTGATATATTTTTGTATAGGGCCTCACTATGCAGCTCAGACTCATAGTGATCATCCTGTTTCAGCCTCCCCAGCACAGGGATTACAGGCATGCAACTCCATGCTAGGTCTGGATAGTTGTCTTGGTGGGCCCCGAGCAAGGCTAGCACAGTGTGAGGTACCAAGGTTCTATCCAGAGTCCTTGGGCTTGCCTAGGCGGGCACTCAGAATACTGAGCCATCTCTGCAGCCCTAAATTCTAAACATTGATATTTGCAAAATAAACTTATTCTTCTTCATAAGAGAAGAATTCAAGTCACTCTGAAACTGGCTTTTAGCAAAAGACGATTGCTATTCTATAACTTGAGTTAGTTAGAACTGTCAGCACATGTGATGTTAACAAGTAGTCTGATTTTTTTATTTGGTTTTTATTGTTAAAACATCATTTGTATAGCACACAATGATACCTTTAATTTCTCTACAGATAGTTACTGTACCCTTTCTGCCTTTTCGATGTCACTGGAAATACTGGATCTCTCTAAACTTTTATTCCTAGATTTGTATATTTCATTTAAATATTTTTGATTAATACAGTATTTGTGCATATGTATGAGGTACAGTGTGATATTTTGATTGATGTGTAAACTTGTGCTGAACCACTCAGAATAACTAGCATATTCATCACTTTACTTTTTTTGTCTTTTCTTATTAGTGAAGACCATAGTTATACCTGTTTAGATTCCCTTCTGTTAAGTATTATGAAATATGTGATGCCAGTCCCAGACTTTAGAAGGATGCTTTAGAGTTAGCAATTTCCTTTTTTTTCAAAGAAACTTACAGTTTTGTTCAACTCATTCCAGCAGCTCATAATTTTTAATCCAAACACAAAAGGAGAGAGAAAAAAACATTTTCTTTGATCTGAGTAAAGTACTAGAAGATTAAAATAAGGCACACTAGAGGCCACTAGAAGGTGAACAGATAGTAATTTAAACATGTTATTAAATATATATATATATATATATATATATATATATATATTTCAAAAAGTTAGAACTGGAACAATGCAGGATATTTTTATTGGAGGAATCTGTATAAAATAATGAGAGTAAAAGGCAAAAGCTCTCAGGTGATTTCTTTGTGGTATTTTCACTTGAGAGATACCAAAATTGGATTTCTATTGTTACAGAGAAGCGAGCAGTGTTTTTCCCCGCATTTGAAACCCATTTCATCTTTCCTTTCCTGGAACCTGGAGCACCTGGACTCAGCCTCCAATGGTTGCTGCATGTCAGCTGTCCCCTGGGACAAGCAAGAGGAGGAGAACCTGACCCTGTTGTGTGGCCCTCTGCAGTTACAACTGCAGAAAAGTCTTTAATTTGAGTTATTGATATCTGGAACAAGAAAGGCTCTAAATTTATGTGGTTTTAAGTGAACTCCTTAGAAGCCAGTCTTAAGAATTTCATTTCTAATCCTTTTATTTTTTAAATCTTCAGTGACTTTAGGCCCTGGATGTGAAGAAGTTAAAAAAAATTCACGCTAATAAGCAGGAGGCAAAGCAGATTGTGAAGCTGGTTTACACACTTGCTTATGCTTAACACTTCAAGCCAGGAAAAGCCCAGGATTAAAACATTCTCCTCTCTCTCTGTCTCTGTCTCTGTCTCTGTCTTTGTCCCTCTCTCTTTCTCTCTTTTATGTATTTTAGGGAAAAGTCTTCAGGATATTCAGGGTCTCACTACTAGATTGGACTGCCTGTTTGTAGCCTCTCAAGGGCTGGGATTACAGGCACGCGCGCTACCATGCCCCGTTTCAATTGCCGTCTCAGCGTTCCCCGGGGGTGGGACCAGCACTATTTATAAAGTGAGAGACACATGCGTGGATGTGTACGTGCACATGTGTGTGTGTTTTAAATGTACTCTCTTAATTCATTTATGGAAGAATCATCAAGTGAGAATTTTCATTACTAGGAATTTTTTTTCTCCTTGAAAATAAGCATCATATTTATCTTTCTGAATCTCCTGAGACATCTAATTCAAATCCTTATTATAACAATTCTCAGTTTGTGAAATTTCGGAAAAAGGACCATGAAGCCCTTGCACCATGTTGTTTCTTGTCCATGTCTTATTTTAATTTTATTTTTTATTTTTTGTAATTAAAAAAATTCCTTTTCTTAAAGAAACTTTAAGTTTTGTTCAACTCAGTACATGTTTGCAGTGTAAGTTGCCATTCACCTGTGGACCTGGAGCACACATACCGCTTCCATTCTTCCCTTTCCCCTTCACTCTCCTCCTCCTATCTATTGGGTCTGTTCACATTTGCAAAAGATTTGTCCCTCTGGTCCCTAGTGTCTGTGTCTGATTCCTTCACTCCTCCCAGCAGAGCTCCTTCCTGCTCCCTCTCCCTCCACACATGCCCCGCCCCTGGGTTATCAGCTTCTCTGAGAATTTCCTCTCGCCTTGGCTGTATTTGGGAGTTGAGAGAGTGAAGGCAATAGATGAAGAAGACGGAACTAAATGATATGACTAATATGAAAGGAAACAGGTGCACAGTAGCATGAAGGCAGTTTAGAGGTGTAAATCAGGTTGCAAATGCTTTCTTAGGAAACAATTAAAGGTGAAGAAGGGGCCAAGTCTGAAAGGGCATAAAGCAAAGGACCTGTCAACAGGGTGAAGAAGCTGTGATGATAAAGAACTGTGTTTGAAAAATTAGGTCAGTACGGAAAACACAATTTAGAGAAGATGAAAACATTTAAAATGTGGCTTTGGGGCCAGCAAGACAGTGCAGTGGACTAAGTGCCTGCATAGGCTAGCTCACGACTGGGGTTTGATCCCCCGCATCCTAGGCCATGCTCCTGGGTGCACTGAGCCACTACCAAGTCCTGGCATGGTGGTTCATGCCTGTAATCCCAGTGCTGGGAAGGCTGAAAACAGGAAGATCATTATGGGTCTGAGCTACCCAGTGAGACCCAGTACAAATAGATTTTAAAAATATGGCTTTGGAAGGGTTACTGAATGTGAATATCTCTGGACAGTGTTGAGTCCATCAGTGAAGTTTTGGATTGTCATGGTTGCTAAGCTGGAGAATATGAAGCATCTAAGTATTTGAGAGTTTTTGATACATGGGAATTTTTCTTAGGTAGTAAATTGGTTTAAAAATGAATTTTAGCGTATCACTTATTGCCAAAATATTACCTACTTACAGTGAAGTCATTGGGTCAAGGATATAGCTCAATAGCATAAATGCCTGCCTAGCAGACCCAACGTCCTGAGTTCAATCTTTCATACAAAAAAAAAAGTCATCCAATCATCTCAGCAGTAATATCTTCCACTGTTTTTATCTTGTTTTACCCATGATAAAACTGAAGAAGCTTGGTGAGGTTAAATAACATCATAAAATGACCTACTGACTGATGGACCTGAAATACTGATTCCTAAGAAGGAGAGTTCATTTTGGGTTACAATGGTTAAAATAAATTTTAAAGAACTAAAATAAGCTGAGTTTTGGCATGCATGCATTTCCATGTGAAGAGCAGAGGAGAAACTGTCCCATGATATGGAGAAGAAAATCACATCTAAGGTAGTCATGGAGGAAGATTTCACTGAGGCAAAAAAGGTGCAAAAAGGTATGCTAAGATATAACAGTGGAGAAGTAAGAGCTGGGCTGGTTGAAGGTGAATAAATTAGCAGACCCATGTCAGGGAATGACTCACATATTTCTTCGGTCAAATTTAATTATTCTCCTAATTAAGGCTAGTGCGGATTTACTGCACAGTCCAAGTTTAGAAAGGAACACCAATTCAACACAAACTCTTTTAAAAATATAGTTTCAAATTGATACATGATTGTACATTTTTATGAAATGTAGTTTGCTGTCTCAATACTTTTTACAAGGTGTAATGCTCAGGTCAAGAAAATTGACATATATCTTACCTCAAATATTAATCATGTCTTTGTGCTAAGAACATTCAAAATCTTCTCCACTAGCTATTTTGAAATACATAGTTTTCTCCAACCATAGTTTTCCTATTGTGCTGTGGAACTTTAGGACCCATTCTTCCTATCCAAGTGCACTCTTGTAAGCCCTTGAGTTTTAGAAGTAGGTCCAAGTGAAATCATAGGATAGTCCATGGTCATTTTGCTCATAATCTGTACTCCTCATGGGAAACATAAAGCATCCCCCACAGGAGTGTTTTCCATGAAAATCTTTTTATGGTGGAAACTTTTTTTTTTTTTAAAATTATTTATTATTTTTTTTCTTGTTTCAGAACCTTTGTTTGTTTATTGACTCATTTTTTATGGCCGGCTCAGCCCACCCCGAGGGCAGGGCTGGCACAGCATGTGGTGCCGGGGATCGAACTGTGGTCCCTGAAGCTGCCCAAGCTTCCCCAAGCAGGCGCTTTAGACCACTGAGCCATCCCGCCGGGCCCCGGAAACGTTTAAATATATGCAAAATGATAAAATTACAGAAATGACTTATATCTATGAAATGACCTCTTAGCTTTGATTTTCATTAACATATATCCAAATACAGTTCACCCAACACCATTTTACTCCTACATATTTTAGAGTATATCTTTAAAGGAAAAGACCCTTTGGAAAAATGACCACAGCACCACTGTCCCCTCATGAAAAATAAGAATTCTGCAGAACTCAGTTATTGGAGGGTGTAGTTAAGAGTCATTAGTGGTTGAAGTAATTCAGTAGGGCTAGTGTGACATCCAGGAACTTACTATGCAAGAATGGTCCTAATACCTCTAACTAGGCTTGAATCAGTTACTGAAATCTATGAAGACTCAGACTTATAGGAGAATTTTCTGGGCAGAAGCTGCAGCCATCAGCAGCGAACCATAGCCACTGCCAACCCGGCAGGGAGAGAGTGCTCTAAGTACCACAAGTGTTCTGTCCTTCGCCTTCTTCTTACACCTGATAACACTTTTCTACTGCCTAATGCAACAGGGACCCAGAGTGAAGGCTAGACTGACTTGGCTCATGGAATTTAATCTCCCAGGCATATAGCATGACAAGAAGGGTAGAGAGGGGATTGGGAGTTTCAGGTCTTCCCTGGTCACATGGCGCTAACCCCCTCAGGACACACATTTTCTGGTAGGGATAACTTTGATACATGCATTTACTTCACTGTACACTGGCCCTCAGTATATCATTTTGGGCTCACACACAACCTACAAAGAAATAATTTGCTCTGTCAACAGTGATGAAGTGAAGGAGTTAGATGTCTTGCTTAAGAAATACCATTTTCCTCCAAAGACATTCCTAGTCTCAGCTGATCTTGAAAACTACAAAACACAGATTTCAATATTCTGCTGTAGACATTGATAAATTGAAGGAAGCTACTCGAACTGCCTTTTGAACTTGCTTTGCTGCATTTCAATTAGGCTTAAAATATTTAAATGAGAAAAAGTAGTTCTGGTTCATTTAAAACAAGCCTCCAGTAAGAGGCAGCTTGGAGTTTGCTCTTGGAAGCCACAGGGGGTTATAAAATCCATGGTATAGTTAAATAAATCCATTGACTATTAACTCTCTAGTAAGATAAGCAGATGGAACCAGAAGAATGGTTAATACAGCAAAAAAGAAAACAGGAGTTACTTGTAGTCAACATTGATTACCCAGGCAACCAATCCCTGACTACAAGAAATCCATCTCAGAGACTTGATTAGATGGAAGAAAAAGACCTAGTATCTCCTTTGCTGTATTTTTCTTTACTAAGCCAGGAGAAAAGGGACTAGAAGACAGGTACATAGAGTTGGAGGAAGTCCTTAAAAAGGGGGTTAGTGCATGGGGATTAGTTATGGTGCCTGCCTAGACAGTGATACCTTTACTTTGGAGCTGAGGTTGGGGTACAGAAAAGACTCTGAACCCCATGACACTTTACGAAGAGCAGAGCTCACCTGCAGCTCCTACTCTGCATAGACTAGCAGGTCTTGGAACTCCAGAGCTACAGTGTACTTGGTTATATGCATTTTTTCTTTTAGAGTAGCACATACAATAATGATGCATAGCAGAAGAACCAGAAGCACAAATTCTTATTTATATATGAAATACAGAAGAGTTCCTCTTATAGAAGTAGATAGTGGGATAATAGTTACTATGGGCTGAAAAAAAGGTAGATAAAGTGGAGAAGAGAGAAAGTTGAGTTAACAAAGATGGAACAAGAAAAAGAGGCTTACCCTGGAAGATACAAAAAAAAAAAAAATGCATGCTTTGTTATACAGGTCTTGCTTCAACTTGCCCTTGACCACCCAGCAAGAAAAAAAAAAATGCTTAATTACAATGCATGAAACGCAGAGCTAGATTGGTGAGATGAGCTTTAGGAGGCTTAGATTCAATAGCCTCCAACATTACAAGCTTCAGTGGTGGCCCACTGCAATTGCAGAACATTTGACTGTGTATGTATCTGCTTCCTCTTAGTCCAAAGAGAAGTATATTCTTTTCCTTTTTTTTTTCCTAAGCACCATCAATAGGGAGGTGGATCATGCCCACACACTGTACTCTGTAGAATGATTGTGAGGACAATATGCAATATGTCAACTTTCAAAGAAAAGAAAGGGGAAAAGAAAAAAAAAAGTAATGTTGATTTAGAAAGGTTAATGTTTAATTGTTTGATCAATCTTATATACCTATATGTATTAATCTAAACTGATCTGATGATGAAAATATGTAATAGAACCATTGTTTAATTTAAACAATAAAAAAAATTGAAACTCAAAAAAAAAGAAAAAAAGAAAAAGAAAAGAGTGGCAAATAAATAATTAAGCTTCATATTATAGGGAGAAAATGACCGAAACCAAATTGCCATCATAGACTAATAAATTTCATTCAAAGGGACTACTTGCCCTGTGTTTTTAGTTTGCTCCTTACATCTGAAGGCCACAATTCCAGGGTGCTGCCCTGGGTGCTGCACCAGGCTACTACTCCTGCATTGGCTGTGTGTGAAGAAGGCACTGAGTAGCTCTCTGTGAGCAGCTGCGTGAGGACCCGGATGCATAGCGTGCAAACCCACCTGTAAAGAGAGATGCGCACTGGCAGCTAGGCACTTCAGATGCACACAGTGGCTTCTCCCCGGGGGAGTCCTCCCACAGGCAGAGACTGGCTATATTTACACTGCTCCTCTTACCCCAGAGCCTGACTCTTGTGCCTACCAAGTATTTGGCTCTCACAGCATAGCTATGCAATTAACCTTTCTACCTTTCTACCTTTCTAATTGCACAGCATAGCTATGCAATTAACCTTTCTACCAAGTATTTGGCTCTCACAGCATAGCTATGCAATTAATCTCTTTCATGAGATTGGACTTACTGGTTTGTGATATTTCTGATGGGGCTGTCTTTTGCTAATCATGACTAGAGGATGGCTTCAGTCCCTGGAGTTGGTTTTTCATGTCTATTTTTTATTTGTGAATGGGCTTTTCCACCTATTGCCTCATGGGAAGACCTGCCTCACACATTTATAGCTGAGAAGATAAGGCTTAAGAATGAAGTCTTGCAGCCAAGCTCTCACAGATAGAGGGTGAGGAGCTGTACCTCAAGTCCTGTTTTTCCTCAAAGTTCAGAGTTCTCTCAACTACATCCCCTGTGTCCCAGCCCTGTGGAAATAAAGTCCACCATGACCCCTTACCACTAGTAATGTGTCAGTGGCAACTTCCCAGAGTCCATTGCACAGCTTGTAGTGATTTTGAGGCTGGGGATGCAGCTCCAGGGTGCAGCATGTGCCTGGTAAGCATGAGGTCCTGAGTTTGATTCCTAATACCAAATAAAATAAGCTTGTCCTGATGAATGTGATTATTAAATAATGCAGATGTACACAGATAAAACTTTTAAACTTAGTGAAATAATTTAATTTAGGCTAGAAAATTTTAGGGCTTTTATTTACTTTATTTCTGCAGTACTAGGGATATGAACTCCGAGCTCTCACACTGAGTTACTTCTTCGGTCCTTTTAGTTTTTATTTTGAGGCAGAGTCTTGATAAGTCACTGGGTTGTAACTTATGATGCAGTTGCGTTAGCTTCCCAGAGTGCCCGGATTATAAACACACTCAGGTTATAATTCTAGGACCCTGAGATATAATTTGGAGACAGCCTAAATCTTAAAAAGGAAGAGAATTCCCTAGGCAAAATCAGGTACCTCTCTGAGACCCCATTTTCTCTCTCTTTTTTTTTTTTTGTTTTTTTTTTGTTTTTGTTTTTTTGTTTCCCTTTCCATCCAGTTTTCTTGGTACATTTTAGATTCATAAATAATATTCACACTGATAATACAAAATCTTGTTTTTCCCCATTCCTCTGCCCATTTACAAAAATTTTGTTTTCATTTTTTCCTTCTTTTCTCATTTCCCCCTTTTTTTCCTTTCTTCCTTCCTTGTTCTCATTCCCATTTGAACATTTTCTTATTTCACATCATATACATTTTTGTTCTCATTTTCACTTTTGTCTGCTCACACCAGAGAAACAATGTGATCTTTTACATATAGTGTTTCACACTGATGCATGTCCAATTTATTTCACTTAAGGATATGGACTCAAGGTGCATCCATTTTCCTAGAAATGTCTTGAATATATTCTTCTTCTTTATTTATCTTTTTTTTTTTTTGTCTTTTTGAGACAGGGTCTCGCTATGCAGTTCAGGCTGGCCTTGAGCTCACTTTTGTAGCCCAGGCTGGTCTTGAACTCGCATCGATCCTCCTGGCTTAGCAACAGTGGAGAAAGGTTCCTTTTCCCCCACAGCCCCTCCAGCATCTGTTATGGGTTTATTTCTTTTCTTTTTTTTTTTTTTTT
>PVJA010046583.1:0-15037 GCA_004027025.1 Myocastor coypus
TTTTTTTGTCTTTTTGAGACAGGGTCTCACTGTACAGTTCAGGCTGGCCTTGAGCTCAGCTTTGTAGCCCAGGCTGGTCTTGAACTCTCACCGATCCTCCTGCCTCGGCCTCCCGAGTGCTGGGATTACAGGCATGCACCACCATGCCCAGCTATGCCTGGTTTTGTTCTTTTAAATGTGTATCATTTTTAATGTCTCTTCTTTCTTAGTCTCTCTATTTATTTTTTGCAGGACTGGGGTTCGAACTCATGACCTTGCACTTGCAAGGCAGGCACTTGTGCCACAGAGCTATCTCCCTGGCCTAGTTTCTTAATTTAGCTTTGTGGAATGAAGTCAATTGCTCCAGCTCCTAGAATGTCAATTTCTCTTTTCTCTACCATTGAGATAAGCAGATCTATCTCACAGAATCAAGGAGAGGATTAGAGTGCAAAAATATAACACTACATGTAGCACAGATGCTCACTAAATAACGTATTGCTTTTCTTAGCCAATACACAAGAATCAGTGATTACTTGTGTAAATTTGATGCCCTGACAGTTTCAATATTCAATACTTAGATTCTGATCACTAGTCTCTCTTGGGGAAAAGAGGAATAACATATGTGAAGCAATACAAAATGCAATGGAAAAGAGCATGTAACAAAAATATAAAACCAAGCAAAATCTGGAACTAAGGAAATCGCAATGTAAAGAAACAGCATAAGACTATGAAGATCTGTGTTCTGCTGTCAGACCTCAGGAATTCCCATGGACCTGAAACAGACCATAAAAAGCTTTCTGTGGTGAAGAGGGAAACAAACTGAGACTATTTTCTTTTGTTTCCAAAAACTTGTAGGAGCTTTACTTTACTAAAGAGGAAATTTTTTTTTTTTTCCCCCCCGCGGGACCAGGGTTAGAACTCACGATCTTGCACTTGCCAGGCAGGCACTTGTGCCATGGAGCTATCTCCCCGGCCCCTAAAGAGGAAAATTTAATTTCAGAGCCTTAGCTGATTCTTTTTTTTTTTTTTTTTTAAAGAATTTTTAATTTTTTTTCTTGTTTCAAAACCTTTATTTGTTTATTCACTCATTTTTATGGCTGGCTCAGCCCACCCCGAGGGCAGGACTGGCGCAGCATGTGGTGCCAGGGATCGAACTGCGGTTCCTGAAGCCACCCAAGCTTTCCCAAGCAGGCGCTTTAGACCACTGAGCCATCCTGCTGGGCCCACTTGGCTGATTCTTTATGTTGGCTCTTTCTACATTTTGGAATACAAAAACTAATATCCCCTGATATTTAGTTTTAGGGAAATGATGGAGAGATATCTCTCTCTGGTTAGCAGTAGTGTGAGGTTGGAAGAAAGGGGATGGCAGTAAGCAAGAACTTGCAAAGACACATCTAGAATACAACTTGCCCATGGAGAAATAGCTGATTGATTTTAGGACAGCATTATCTAACATTGTTAAGAAACTACTGTTTGTGTACATCTAAGTCTGTCTTCAACTTGTAAGAGTTACACAGGCCATGTTTGTGCTTAAGCTTCTGAAACTCCTTGTGGAGAGACACCTGTTCACTAAATGTTTGTCATGTACTGTAAATGGGTGGCCCTTGAGGGTTTCTGCTGACGTGAACCACAAGAAATGGTGGCCTCTGCCAAAGCTAAGAGACATGGCCAACACACTCACTTTGACACACAGCAGCAGGGCAGGAGACGTCAACCCTGCAGAATTTTAAAGAAGGACTTCCTAAGATTTTTGGGTCAGCCCCTGAATGCCAGAGGACCTCAGTCAACTGAGGAGATGTGTGGCTCACAGACCTCAGCTTTTTCATCTAAAATTTGAAAAAGCCAGATTATATCATCTCTTCCAGTTGTAAACTATGACTCTGTGATGTGAAAAACCATGGCAGAGACAATAAATACTGTGATGAGGTGGGAGAATTCATTTCAACTGGGGCAAAGGGAGAAAGCACCATAAATACAGTAGAATTTTAGATAGGATTTGAAGAATGGATAAAGAGGGATAAGAAAAGATAAGGAAAAAGCATATTAAAATAGAGAAAAAAAAGCACAAGGAAGGTTTAAAATGAGAATGAATATTGTGTTTATGGTGGCTAAAATATCAGCTTGACTAAGTAGAAAACTTAACAAAACTGCAGAAATAACAGTGAAAACAGTGTATATCCCAATTTGTTAATGAAAATGATCAGCAAAACTGAAAGAGAAAAGGATTGTGACTGTGTTTTTATTTGGGCAAGTTAGTATTTGCCGGTAACAAGACATGGAGGCACAACACAGGTGTATCAAACCCATATTCTTTAAACACATTAGTCCAACATTTCAGACAAAATTAGAGAACAAAATCTGAAATCAACAGTAGTTGACCAATAAAAACATGTACAATTTAGGATTAAACAGAATGAATTTTGGTAATATTATAAATCATATTGCCATTCTTGTTTCCTGAAATAATAACAGAAAGAAAATAATTACTTGGAAATAAAATTTGGTGTCTATTTTCAACAAAATGTGTAGAGAAAACTTATAAAATGAATGCTGCTTCTTTATTTTATGATTAATAGAAAAATCCTAGTAAAAATATGTGTATTTAAGTACACTATAGAAAAGTAGCATAAGTTCTAAATACCAAAAATAAAGGTAAACAAAGGAAAGTTGCTCAATGTAGAAAATATAAAAGAAATATAATGTGAAAGTAGCAAAGTAAAACCAAAACTTTTTTTTTTTTTTTTTAATGGCCAGCTCAGCCTGCCCTGGGGGTGGGGCTGGCACAGCATGTGGTGCTGGGGATTGAACCACAGTCCCTGTGGTTGTCTAAGCTTTCCTAAGCAGGTGCTTTAGACCACTGAACCATCTTGCCAGCCCTAAAACCAAAACTGAAAGTAGTAGGAACAAAATTAAGTATTGATAATTTTTTTTAAAAAAGATAACTAAACTGTCAGATTAAAAAACAAAATCTATTTTCTGTACATTAGATTTTTTTTTACTTCATTCTCCAGATTAATTCAGATCTCTCTGATTAATACATACAGTATGTCTGACAATCTCATAAGACTCCTTTCCCAAATCTCCACACCTCTACAAAACAATCATTATTCAGGCTTTTAAAATTATTAGCTACAAAAGTGAGCTCAAGGCCAGCCTCAGCTGCATAGCGAGACCCTGTCTCAAAAAGACAAAAAAAAAAAGCCGGGCGTGGTGGCGCACGCCTGTAATCCCGGCACTCGGGAGGCCGAGGCAGGAGGATCAGTGAGAGTTCGAGACCAGCCTGGGCTACAAAAGTGAGCTCAAGGCCAGCCTCAACTGCATAGTGAGACCCTGTCTCAAAAAGACAAAAAAAAAAAAAAAAAAGACAAAAAAAAAAAAATTATTAGCTGGGGGCGTGGTGGCGCATGCCTATAATCCCAGCACTTGGGAGGCTGAGGCAGGAGGATTGGTGTGAGTTCGAGACCAGCCTGGGCTACAAAACTGAGCTCAAGGCCAGCCTGAACTGCAGAGCGAGACCCTGTCTCAAAAAGACAAAAAAATACAACAAAAAAACCCCAGAAAATTATTAGCTGGAGCTGGGGAGATAGCTCCATGTCATAAGCGCCTGCCTGGTGAGTGCAAGGTCTTTAGTTCAAATCCCAGTTACGCAAAAAAATAAAAAATAAAATTATTAGCTAATTCCTCCTTTCTGGAACATCACATAAATGCAATCATACAGATGTATTATTTCACGGCTTAGCTTCCAGAAGTCAGTACACTACCTCTGAGATTCATTTGTATTTTTTGCCTACATAACTACATAAGTCATACTCTATAGCATTGTATTACATGCTAGTTGGGTTCTCTTTTTTTCCAGCTGGAAGCAATGATGACTAAAGTTACAATGAATATTCTTACACGTGCATGCACCTATGTATGTAGACATTCATTTCTCTTGGATGTCTCCATCGACCACTGAGGAATCAGCGTGGGTCCTAGTGGGAGAGTGGAGATTATAGGGGGAAAATGGGACAAGAGACATGAGAAATGGAGACAAGACAGGATTCTGATCAAGTCTCGTTTATTCAAAAAGGCGCTAGGGAAATATATATATATATGGTGCGGGAATGAGGTAATTTCCGCCTGTGACATAACATGTATCCTAGGCAACAGTGGAGACACGGAAACACATCAGCAGCTATCCAAGGCAACAGGGGCGGGACTTAAGAGCACGTAATTTGTGGGAAAATAGCAGGGGGTAGGAAAATAGAAACCAGAGGATCGTGAGACGAGGCTGTCGCAAGATGATGATGTCATTACAAAATGGACAGTTTGGGCTCCAATGGATATATATTTTATTTATATCTATCTATCTATTTATCTATCTATCTATCTATCTATCTATTTATTTATTTACTTACTTATTTAGTATAGGGTCTACAAGGTCTCACTCCACAGATCAGACTCATAGTGATCCTCCTGTGTTCAGCCTCCCAAGTGCTGGGATTACAGGCCACCATGCCCAGTCTCATTCATTCGCCATCTCAGCATGCCCTGGGGGGTGGGTCTGGCACAGCACACTGGGGATCGAACCCCCTGGTCCCTACGTCTGCCTTGGCAGGTACTTTAGTCTGCTGAGCTATCTGGCCAGCCTTTGGATATGTACTTTGGAATGGCATATCTTACCCTTCATACATACTGTAATACAGTTTTCCAACATGGTTTTAGTAATTTACATTCCCAGCAACTATGAAGGAGAGTTCCAGTGGCTCTGCTTCCTCATGACACTGGTTATTTTCAGTGTTTTTAAGTTCACTTGCTCTTCTGAGTCACTGTAGTTATACAAGTGTCTTGCTGCTGCCCACTATGATGACATCCTAGACAGAAGCAAGTGTCCTCAACTCTAATTCTGACTCAGCATCATCCATCTAGCTGTGGCTTTTTAGCTTCTGCTATTACTCTAAATACCCCCCCGAACTTCTTTTCTGCCTACTTCACAGATGGCTTTCCTTTAGCACCAATAGTATTTAGATCTGATAGCTTCCTAGTAGCCAACCACCAAAGGTGAATGATAACAGTTTGAACATTCAGCCACCAGCCACTCCTAATGTACCTATTCTTTAATTTTATTTAGAGTCAGACTGCACTCTCTGTTCCACACTTTATATTTTATTGCACTTATATGTCATAATCATCTTTTTTTTTTTTTTTTTTTTTTGTCTTTTTGAGACAGGGTCTTGCTATGCAGTTCAGGCTGTCCTTGAGCTCACTTTTGTGGCTCAGGCTGGTCTTCAACTTGTGCTGATCCTCCTGCCCCAGCCTCCCATATGCTGGGACTACAGGTGTCTGCCACTGTGCCCAGCTTCTTCATGATCTTAATAACACTGTCACTAAACCCTTCTGTCTTTTCAACAAGTTGATCTTATAAAACTCAAAACAGGAAAGGAGTTTCCTTTCTTTGTATTTGCACTCAAGCATTCAACCTCTCTAAGAGAATGCAGAACTCCAGGGGAAATGAGTCTCACCATGAACACGTGATCCACAACTTCAGAGGGGGCTCACTGCAAACAGTGAAATGGGAAATTGCAAATGCTGCTTAGGGTATATGGCTAAGTAGACATATGCATCTCTCAAAACTACAGTACTTTTATATTTCTCTCATAAACCTGGTTTCCCTTTCTCCTCAAAAGTTTTCAAACACAGAATTTCAAACCTTTCTAATATTCATATGAACATTTATACTCCTACTTCTTCCATTTTCCTCCCCACCACATAGTATATCTTAGAGAAAAAAAAAATAAAGCTACTGGGTGTAAACTCCAACACTTCCAACTGATAGACTCAAATCTACCCACATTTGCAGAATTTCTTCTAATACATTAAAGAATGTTTTTCCTACCATCTAAAGCCAATCCCCAGTGTATATGTACTTTGGATTTTTAATGTATGTATGTATGTATGTATGTATGTATGCATGCATGCATGTATGTATGTATTTAGTACAAGGTCTACAGTGTCTCACTATACAGCTTGGACTTGTAGTGATCCTCCTGTTTTCAGCCTCCCAAGCACTGGGGTTACAGGTGCACGCCACCACACTTCATCTCAGTCACCATCTCAGCATGCCAACTCAGCACGCCAGGGGTGGGGCCAGCATGGCATGTGGTGCCAGGAATCAAACCCAGGTTCCTAAACTTGCCTAAGCAGGTGCTTAGTCTGCTGAGCTATCTCACTGGCCCTAGCAGTTACATTTAGTAAACGTGTATATTTGGGCATTTTGAGTTTACCATATTAGGTCAACAGCATTGAGAGTAATTTTTTTTTAAATTTTATTTATTTATTTTTTTATTTTTTCTTGTTTCAGAACCTTTGTTTGTTTATTCACTCATTTTTATGGCTGGCTCAGCCCGTCCCGAGGGCAGGGCTGGCGCAGCATGTGGTGCCGGGGATCGAACTGTGGTCCCTGAAGCCGCCCAAGCCTTCCCATGCAGGCGCTTTAGACCACTGAGCCATCCCTCCAGGCCCCGTAATTTTCTTTTTAAAATGAAACATTATATGTCTATCTTGTTATCTGGTCATATTCTTTGTCATGTAATTGTAATACATTTTGTCTAACATTAATAGGGCACCCTAGCTTTCTTATGATTAGTGTTTATATGATACATATCCTTTTGTTTTTCCTTAATCTATTTGTATTTTTATAGTTAAAGAAAATTTCCCGAGGCGTGCTTTTATTTTGCTTGACAACCTCACATTTTTATTGCAATATTAGAGCATTTATATCTAGTGCGATTATTGATATAGTTGGGTCTTAATCACCCATCTTGCTATTTGTTTTCACTTTGTCTCATTTGTTCCCTGTTCCTTTTTTCCTGTTTTCTTCTGGATAATTGAATTCTTCTTTTAGTTTTCTATTTTGTCTCCTCTAATTGACTATTCTCCTAGTTACGGGTAACATTTTTCTTTTTTCATACCTAATAATAATTTCTGATTGGATATTTAATATTGTGAAAACTGTCTAGTGGAGTGTATGGATTTTTTTTTATAAGAAAGCAGGGGAATCTGAAAACATACTAAATTTTGTTCTGGTAGGCAGTTATATATGGATCAGTGTGATCTATTTTTAAGGTCTAGTTTTTTAAACCTTTAATAGGTCAGATACAGGAGAGGCTTTACTCTAGGGCTAGATCAGCTATACTACCATCTTTCTTGAGACTGTATCTAATAACGCCTTTGATGTTTCAACAAAGCTCTCCACTCATTCTGATCAAAATAACAATTCCTCCTAGACCTTTGTGGGCTCTAAAAATTATTTAGCTTACTCCTTTCTGACAATTGTTCATGCCCATTCTATGTGTAGTTTCATGCTGTACTGCTTAGAATGCAAAGAACCAAGAGGATCACAAACCAGGCTCCCAGTGCTATTTCTTTATGTAGTTTTCGCCTTTCTCCTATCCTGTCCTCCAAACTGCAACCACCTTAGTCTCACCCTGAACAGATTTCTCAAACCTTTTCTATTTTGAAACAACAATCGATTTTACTAGATATTAATAATTCTCCACATGACACCCTATCTTTCCTTTTACAGTCAAAAAAGGAAAGTATTCAGTTTTCTCCAGTGTCTCACTCTCATTCCTGCTCATACACGTCCCAACTTTCACTCTCATCAACTTGCCAGAACAGCCTGAGTCCACAGTCAGCGAGCACTAGCACCACCTACCACTTCTTAACAGCTTTTATTTCATTTCTGAAGATTAAAAGAAGTAGATAAGCAGGGCGTGGTGGCTCATGCCTGTAATCCCAGCACCCGGGAGGCTGAGGCAGGAGGATTGGTGCAAGTTCGAGACCAGCCTGAGCTACAAAAGTGAGCTCAAGGCCAGCCTCAACTGCATACCGAGACCCTGTCTCAAAAAAAGACAAAAAAAAAAAAAAAAAAGAATTAGATAATTCTTAAAACTTGGAGTTTAAGGCTTCCATTTTTCTGAGTTATCACTTTTTTTTGTTGTTGCTGTTGCTGTTCTTTGATTCTTATAGTTTGGATGCTGAAAATACTGGTTTGTGTTATGAGAAGGATATAAACTATATGTGGATATACTGATGTATGTTATCATCTATGAAAATATTAAGAAAGGCAAAGGGAGCATCTCATTTCTATCATATCACCAAATATTTCTGCTTTCTCTCTTATCAATTATGTCAGCAGAAAAAAACTAATAAAAATTAAAATTACTGGAAACAATGTCTCTGTCATAGATGGTGAGCAAATTACTATTAACTGACTGCTAGAAGTTAATTGTCTTAGCGTGGCCGAGGCGGGACGGTGCTCGGATGGTGGCTTGGCATGGCGTTCTTGACGCTCGGCCTGGTGAGCTGCACCCTGTTCCTGGCTGTCCATGGTCTCTACTCCTCTGGTGATGCTGTCATTGAGCTTCCACCGAGGTCATCCAAAGTGACAGCCTGTGGCTGGTAGAGTTCTACGCACCCTGGTGCGGCCACTGCCAGAGGCTGGCGCCTGAGTAGAAGAAAGCAGCGAAAGCACTGAAGGATGTTGTGAAAGTTGGGGCCGTTGATGCAGACAAACACCAGTCCCTGAGGGGCCAGTATGGTGTCCAGGGTTTCCCTACCATCAAGATCTTTGGAACCAACAAAAACAAACCAGAAGATTATCAGGGTGGCAGTACCACGGAGGCCATCGTGGATGCTGCTCTTAGTGCCATGCGGCAGCTGGTAAAGGACCGGCTGGGCGGCCGCACCGGAAGCCAGAGCTCAGGGAGGCAGGGCAGGAGCGAGGGCTCAGGTAAGAAGGACGTGATTGAGCTGACAGATGACACCTTTGACGAGAATGTGCTGGACAGCCCCGATGTGTGGATGGTGGAGTTCTACGCTCCGTGGTGTGGACACTGCAAAAACCTAGAACCAGAGTGGGTTGCTGCAGCCACTGAGGTAAAGGAGCAAACGAAAGGCAGAGTGAAGCTGGCGGCCGTAGATGCCACTGTGAACCAGGTCCTGGCGGGCCGCTATGGGATCAGGGGATTTCCCACAATCAAGATTTTCCAGAAAGGTGAGACCCCTATGGACTACGATGGTGGGCAGACACAGTCTGACATCGTTTCACGAGCCCTGGACCTGTTCTCTGACAATGCCGCACCTCCGGAACTGCTGGAGGTAATCAGTGAGGATGTGGCCAAGAAGACATGTGAGGACCACCGGCTGTGTGTGGTGGCAGTGCTGCCCCACATCCTGGACACTGGAGCGGCAGGCAGGAACTCTTACCTGGAAGTTCTCCTGAAGTTGGCAGACAAATACAAGAAGAAAATGTGGGGGTGGTTGTGGACTGAGGCGGGCGCGCAGCCCGAGCTGGAAAGTGCACTGGGCATTGGCGGCTTCGGGTACCCAGCTATGGCCGCCATCAACGCACGCAAGATGAAGTTTGAACTGCTCAAGGGCTCCTTCAGCGAACAGGGCATCAATGAGTTCCTCAGGGAGTTGTCTTTTGGGCGAGGCTCTACAGCACCTGTGGGTGGTGGTGCCTTTCCTGCCATTGTTACAAGAGAGCCTTGGGATGGCCAGGATGGTGAGCTGCCAGTGGAGGATGACATCGACCTCAGTGATGTGGAGCTGGATGACTTGGAGAAGGATGAGTTGTGAGAGCCGCATCCAAGCCACGGCCTGGTTCTCCTTGGGAGCCCAGGAGTTTGTCTAGCAATGCAGGTGCAGCCTTGTCACATGGATTTGCTGGTGGCCTTTACCCAGGCCCCAGCCGGCCACTGGAAGGCACTGTGGCCATGCACCTTGTATCTCAACACTGAAAAACTTGAGTTGTAGCAGCAGGTTGGGTGTGCTCTGCCACATGATACTCTGAAGAAAATGGCTGTTGACAGTTTCCCTCTCCCTGACTGCTGTTTGAATGTTCCTGGAGCCTGTTTCTTACATGTAGGTTTTAAAAAATGTGATTCCTTTATTGGGATATTAATGGCTTTTTCCATTAAAGAATAAAACAATATTTTGGACAATGCCAAAAAAAAAAAAAAAGAAGTTAATTGTCTTAAGGAGTTACATATACCTCATTTAAATTCAATATTCATTTACAATTTGTAAAACAAATCTTTTAGCCGGGCGAGGTGGCTCACGCCTGTAATCCCAGCACTCGGGAGGCTGAGGCAGGAGGATTGGTGCGAGTTCTAGACCAGCCTGGGCTACAAAAGTGAGCTCAAGGCCAGCCTCAACTGCATAGCGAGACCCTGTCTCAAAAAGACAAAAACAAAACAAAACAAAACAAAAAAAAACCAAATCTTTTAAATCTTTTATTTTTAGAACAAACTTTGTATTTTCTTTCTACAGACTAAAGGAGTAGGCCCTAAAATAAGTTCAAAATTAGGATAGTGTAAATTCCAGTATGCTGCCTCAATGTATTAGATTTATAAGGTAGAAGAAGGGGTTCAATATTTTTTTTTTTAGAATTTTTTATTTTATTTATTTATTTTTTTCTTGTTTCAGAACCTTTATTTGAAGCTGGGCGTGGTGGCGCATGCCTGTAATCCCAGCACTAGGGAGGCTGAGGCAGGAGGATCAGTGAGTTCGAGACCAGCCTGGACTACAAAAGTGAGCTCAAAGCCAGCCTGAACTGCATAGTGAGACCCTGTCTCAAAAAGCCAAAAAAACAAAACAAAACAAAACAAAAAAACCAGAACCTTTATTTGTGTATTCACTCATTTTTATGGCTGGCTCAGCCTGTCCCAAGGGCAGGGCTGGCACAGCATGTGGTGCCAGGGATCGGGGATCCAACCACAGTCCCTGAAGTTGCCCAAGCTTTCCCAAGCAGGCGCTTTAGACCACTGAGCCATCCCGCCAGGCCCCAGGGTTCAATATTTTAATACTATTCTGTCAGTTTTATTAATAGAAAGTCAGAATAAAGAAAGGACGTGAGACTTGCGGGAGGCTGGCTGGGATCACTGACAACTGTCTCTGGGTCTTTGGCTCTCACCACAGAGTGAGACCTAAGGAAGTAAGATCTGTTTTGTTAATCCTAGGACTGCCTTTCTTAAGCCCTCAACTGTATTCCCAAAGATGGAAATTCAGAGAATATCAGCAAGATGTTGTGTTTACAGGAAATGTATTAGACAAAATTATCTAATACATTTATTGGTCCCTTACTTTTAATTTTAATGAGTGTGTTGTTGACAAGTACTGTGCTCATGAGTCTACTTTTGCTAAGATGATACTGATAGTGCCATTTGGTAGGAAAAAAACTAGGGTGCTGTAAGCCCAGCATATATTGAATAAACAAAAAGGTATGCCACATTTTCAAAGTATGTGCAAACCAAATCACCACAATGAAGATACTACAAAATGAAAACACAAGGACTACCTCTGAGAGGTCTTGGGAATGGGCCCTTCTGTAGCTTTCATTCTACCTGTATAAAAATAGCATTCTTATGTAGTTGTGTGGGAATGAGTAGATGAGTGGCAGGAAGAGAACAAGAGACTGTGAGAAGGAGGGGGAGAGAGAGAGACTGAGAGAGACTGATAAGCAGGGAATTCCTATCACAATAGATTTTATTAGCCAGGCGTGGTGGCTCACGCCTGTAATCCCAGCACTTGGGAGGTTGAGGCAGGAGGATCAGTGCGAGTTCAAGACCAGCCTGGGCTACAAAAGTGAGCTCAAGGCCAGCCTGAACTGCATAGTGAGACCCTGTCTCAAAAAGGCAAAAAAAAGATTTTATTTACTATCTGTATGGTAGGCACTAAGAATTTCATGTAATTTATTTTAACTTAATTTATACAATAATTCAAAACACTTGGAAAGTACAGTTCCTATCTAAGAAATACAGAAAGATTGAATTAACTTAGCCAAATTTGTTCAGATGGGACTGAGCTGGGACAAAACTCTTAACCACAATGCTTCATTTTGGAGAGGAAATATCTATACTACGTCCAAGTTGCTATAAACTTCACAACCTTAGAGGTCTGCATACTATCTCATTTTGTTGCAGGGTCTCACTATATAGCTTGGAATTGACATGATCCTCTTGCTTTCAGCCTCCCCTGCTCTGGGATTACAGGCATGAGCCCCTGTGCCTGGACTCTGACTAGCTCAGCCCACTCTGGGGGTGGGGCTGGCATGGCATGTGGTTCCAGGGACTGAACCATGGTCCCTGCAGTTGCGTAAGCTTGCCCAAGCAGGTGCTTTAGTCCACTGAGCTATCTCACCAGTCCCCTTGTTTCTTTTTTATGTGCATTTTACTTGAAGGAAGTCACACTGAGGCCCGTTTTTAAATAGGTTTCTAAACTGAAAACTGTCAAAGACCATTTCCTGCTTTTAATATAATCTTAATCATTAAAGAGAACACATGTTTTTAAAAGAGCAAAATGTTTTCTATAGTAGGAAATTCCATTACTTATAATTTATAATACAAAAACCTGGTGATCCCAGATTACTTTGGGATTTTTTTGAATAGAACCTAGCAAATAGAGTTTCTTTCATGTTCAAGTAATCACTAGATAATCTCAAACAAAAATCTAAGGGTTATAACTAAACTTATTTTTGAAAATTCACTTGACTAATTCCTATTAACAAGGAAGTGGCAAATGGAAATGTGAAGTACTTGAAAGAACAAACCAAAATTATTTATTTATTCATTAACTAGGCTATAAACATGCCATCTACACACTGGAAACCTAATAATTGCTCTCTAGTTGTGCTTATTATATAATGACAATGTTGGAAATGTTTGTTTACATAATTTTGGATTTCTCTGAGTAATCTTATCATTAGTGAGACTTCGGATTTTTGCCACCATGCATTCATGTATGTACTGGTACGTGCCAAACAGTTTGAACAATTTATTTTTTAAATTGGTGGTTAAAATGCTACTGATGTTGGGGCCTGGTGGGATGGCTCAGTGGTCTAAAGCCCCTGTTTGGTTCAAGAGAAAATAAATAAATAAATAAATAAATAAACTAAAAAATTCTTAAAAAAAAAAAAAGGCCCGGTGGAATGACTCAGTGGTCTAAAGCGCCTGCTTGGGAAAGCTTGGGCGGCTTCAGGGACCAGGGTTCGATCCCCGGCACCACATGCTGCGCCATCCCTGCCCTTGGGGCGGGCTGAGCCGGCCATAAAAATGAGTGAATAAACAAACAAGAAAAAATAAATAAATAAATAAATAAATAAATAAACTAAAAAATTCTTTAAAAAAAAAAAAATAAAGCCCCTGTTTGGGAAAGCTTGGGCGGCTTCTGGGACCGTGGTTGGATCCCCAGCACCACATGCTGTGCCAGCCCTGCCCTCGGGGTGGGCTGAGCCAGCCATGAAAATGAGTGAATAAATAAACAAAGGTTCCGAAACAAGAAATGAATAAATAAATAAAATAAAAAATTAAAAAAAGAATACTCTCTAAAAAAAATTAAAATGCTACTGATGTTGAAATGAGAAACTTACACATCCTTAGGAGGAAGTTCCACTCCCTTCTTTATTTTTTTCCCCCGTCCTGGAAAAAGGTACAAAATGGTTAAAGTAGAATTTCTGCCATTATAAATGTCTACAATTCTCTTATGTATTTAAATTCCTGAGATGTTTATTTTCCCCTTTACATTTTCCTTAATAAAAGAAAATGCAACGCAGGTAAACATCATTTTACATGTACAAACTGGTCCCCAATAACCCAGCTCTACTAATATGACAGGAAATAGTTTATCAAGCTCATCGCTCATCTACACTGACCAAATTTGAAAGTCTAAATCCAAGATGCTTTCGGGATCTGTAAGAACATCTGTGCCACAAAGCAGGACTTTCCTCTAATAGAATCCATGGCTCAATAGCAAAGCAACTGAGAAGAAAAGTGTTCTGAGAAAATTAGGGTTACTCTTGGCTCTTTTTTTTTTTTTTTTTTTTTTTTGTCTTTTTGAGACAGGGTCTCACTATGCAGTTCAGGCTGGCCTTGAGCTCACTTTTGTAGCCCAGGCTGGTCTCGAACTCACACTGATCCTCCTGCCTCAGCCTCCCGAGTGCTGGGATTACAGGCATGCGCCATCACGCCCGGCAGCTCTTGGCTCTTTGTAAGATCTTTTCCCACCTACCTGCATCTATGCATGCCTGTGGAGAAAAGCAACAGTACATACACATATTGGATACTCCAGGGGAATCAACTGGGTATGCACAATGTCCAAAGATCAGTAACTGTTAGAATAACTTAGGTCTTGTTAGTTTTCTTCGGTGAGAGCTGAGGGATTGTGTTTGCCAGTAAAGCAATCTCAGATGTTATAATGCAGCCTCAATGAAATTATCATAGCCTCAATCTTGTGGAGAGGAAAATCCATGCAGAGACTATAATGTCAGAGTTAGCTGAAATTGTCTGTCAAAGATAAAAGCAACTTCTTAGTATTAGAGATACTGTCCAGAATTATTACAAATATTCATAGAAACTCATAGGGACCTCTGAAAGACACCTGTTTCAGCTCATTAAAATCAGACCACACCAAGTAAAAGATCTTAGGGCTGGTCAGATGGCTCAGCCAACTAAAGGGCTGCTTAGGCAGGTGCAGGGACTGGGGTTTGATCCCTGGTATGCCGCGCCAGCCCTGTCCCTAGACAGGTTGATCGAGACTGGGCGTGGTGGCATGCACCTGTAATCTCAGCACTTGTTAGGCTAAGAACAGGAGGATCACTGTAAGTCTGGTCTGTGTAGTGAGACCCTGTAGACCCTGCGTACATAAAAAAAGTAAAAGATATTGAGGAACAAGGCATACATATTTTGTGATGCATTATTTTATTCTATATTCAATGTTAAAATATATCCACATCCTCTATTAAGTGCAATTTTTATCATAAAAACAAATTTGAAACTACTGAGCAATTAGTATACTTGGAAATTCTTGTCAAATAGGAGGTTGTTTTCAAATGTAATTAAACCTTAATGTTAATAAAATATTTAACATTAACTTTTAAGTTTTCAGAGGCTGGGGAAATAGCTCCATGGCACAAGTGCCTGCCTGGCAAGTGCAAGATGGTGAGTTTGAACCCCGGTCCTGCCAAAAAAAAAAAAAAAAAAAAAAAAAAAAAAAAAAAAAAAAAAAAAAAAAA
>PVJA010046584.1:0-15050 GCA_004027025.1 Myocastor coypus
AAAGCACCTGCTTAGGCAAGCTTAGGCAACCACAGGGACCAAGGTTCAATCCCCAGCACCACATGCTGCACCAGTCCCACCCCCAGGGCAGGCTCAGCGGGCCTGATAAATAAAATTAAAAAATAATGAAAAAGTTGAATGAGTGATGGTCTGGAAACCAATTTTTTGCCACAGTCTAGGTGGGAGAGGATGGTGGCAGGGAGCACACCGACAGCAAGGTCCATGCCACCCCTGCCCTTCCTGAACCACCTTTCTGGCCTCCAGCAGAATGTATTCATCATTTTCCTTCCTGTTGGATTTATTTGTAAGTCTATCTTATTCCCTCTCTCTCTGCACCAGTTCAGGCAGAGATTACCAGAGCCTCGTGCTGGGCTCTGGACAAGTCTATCTGCATTGCACCAACAAAGTTCTTTCTAGACCTTAAAGTGATCCAATCTGTTGTACTTCTGCTTGTCAACCTTCAAATGCTCCTCATAACCCATGTCTGCTGTAGCCTGTCTGAGCTTTTGGCAAAAGTACTTTCAGTAACACTCATGAATGAACAGCCCAGGAGGTGCCAGCCTTGCCTGGCCATCGTGGAGCGATACCACCTGCAACCACAAAGCAGGCTGGAATGAGTCGTTCCTGTCCCTGGCACTGCAATTCATGGTTTAACTTGAGAGCGTAGTTCTTTACAGTAGTAATGTAAAATTAGGCCAAGGTATCAAGCATTCCTTGTAAGAAGACTAAATAAAACTTCCATGCGCACTGAAACAATAAGGAAGTCTTGACCTTTATCTGCAGGACCAAGCAAGGGTCCTCTAGAACCATCACTGAACCGTTACACTGTGACATTCATGAAGTTATGACTGGGGCACTGCTACAAAGTCAGCAGAGGTCCCTGTACCTCTGAGTCCATGACACTTCCAGGTGGATGCAGGTTCTCTCCTCTCTGTAACACCTTCCCTGACCATCCAAGACATGAAGGGGTTTTGCTCCAGGCGCCCTTGGCATAGGACCTCCTTTCTCATAGCTCTTATTTTGTCACAGTTTATTTGTTCACATGGCTGTCATTATGAGAATGGGTCTGGGTAACTTTTCGCTGTGCTTCCAGCACCAGGGACAGAACCTGCCACAAAGAGGTTGCAAGGGGCTGCAAACTCAACCACAAACCCACAACAACCCTTACATGGCTATGAAAGTCAATCAGCTTAAGTAGTGCGTGCACGAGTGACAAACCAATGACTAAAAAGATAAATGTAAGAACTTAATTATAAGCCTTACTTAAGAAAAGTTCAACATCAAAAGAAATAATGGGGGCCTGGCAGGATGGCTCAGTGGTCTAAAATGCCTGCTTGGGAAAGCTTAGGCGGCTGCAGGGACCGTGGTTTGATCCCTGGCACCACATGCTGCGCCAGCCCTGCCCTCAGGGCCAGCTGAGCGGGGCATAAAAATAAATAAACAAACAAAAGTTCTGAAACAAGAAAAAAAAAATTACAATAGGAATAATGACTTTAACGGGTCATTCATTTTCCTTTTTTATTATGTATTTTTTGGTGGTGATACCAGAGATCAAACTCAGGATCTTGTGCTTGCCAGACAAGCACTTACTCCACTAAACTATCTCCCTAGTCCCAAAAGTTGAGAAGGGTTTTGTTTTTGTTTTTTGTTTTGGCTGGCTCAGGCAGCCTTATGGGTGGGTGTGGGGACCAAACGGCCATCCCCTGTGCCTGACTGGGATTGCCCATGCAGGTGTTTAAACCACTGAGCTAACCCGGAAGCCCCTGAATTTTCCTTTTTCAGACAGGGTCTTACTGCATTGTCCAGGCTGGCTCTGGTACAAGTAAGAGTCATCTAAAGCCACGGGGTGAAAGGCTGCCAGGGAGCAGCTTAGTGCCAATGTCTCAACATGTCTTGGTTGCTAAGAGGGCCACTGCAACCCTGTGCAGGGGAGGTCAGCTGGACCAGTGGGCCACCCTGACTGCAGATGCTCCCCACTGAGGTCACACTGACCTCGGCTGAGGCTGTGCTCTTGCTCAAACTCCTTGAGTCTAACCATGAGAAGATAAATCCAGCTGCAATATACAACTTGGTCTACACTCATCAAGAAATTTTACTTAATAGCTTTTTCTCATGTGTTGGGGTATATAAAGGAAAGCAGAATGTTTTATGATTTTTTGCATCAGTGATTTTAGGAAAAATTAAAAGTCCTAAACTCTGGTGAAAGGCTTAAAAAAAAGTTCACATGCTCTTGTTATAAAGGTAGAGGGCATGCTCTAGATTAAAGGATATTAGAGATGTGACCATAAAATGCAATGCATGGTTCTATACTGGTTGAGATTTTTTTTTGCTGAGATTTTATACTTTTTTTTTTGATAGTTTGTATAAGGATTACACAGTAATATTATGGCATTAATATTAAATTTCTTGGGGCCAGGGAGATAGCTCTGTGGCTTAATTATCTGCCTGGCAAGTGCAAGGTTGTGAGTTTGAACCCCGTTCCAGCCAAAAAAAAAAAAAAAAAAAATTAAATTTCTTTCGTGTGTGTGTGTGTGTGTGTGTGTGTGTGTGTGTGTGTGTGTGGCCTAGGGATTGAATTTAGGGGTTTGCATATGCTAAACAACTGCTCTATCACTGAGCTACATCCATCCTCCAGGCCTTACATTTTTAAATTAACATGATAATGATTTTGTTGTTATCCTCTTAAGAGACATACTGTACTATTTAGGGGTGAAATGTCATGATATTTACAATTTTTAAATGCTTCAGGGGGAAAAAAACAGTAATAGATAACCAGATGTGGTAAAATAGTAACAACTGAAACTAGGCAAAGGGTATGTGGTAGAAAAAATGAAAAGTTTAAGGAAGAAGTGAGTGAATAAATGAATGCATATATGAATGAACAAGGGATGGAGTGAATCAGTGAGAAAAAGAGCAGGTGAAAGGCCTGAGTGAATGAAAGGAGAGGGACACTCAGGCTGGGGACTCCCCGCTTCCAGCCCCACCTCTGCCCAGCTTACTTGCCCAGCTGTTCTGTCTCCTGGTAGGGTACGTAGATATTGTTGAGGCCACAGAGGAAGGCAGTCAGGATGATCATCAGGATGAACATGAAGCTGGCAGGGGGTGCAGGGAGGGAGGGAGGGTCAGAGTGGGCTCCACCCTGGGAGAAGCCAGGTTCTGGGAAGAGTGATGGGCTGTAAGGAGCCCAAGGGAGTGAGATCACCTAGCTAAGGGGAATCAGCTCCCAACCCCAGGTGAAAAACTGCACCACACTACCCTAGAGCTGAAGACTCACAGGAGCTCAGATGGAAAACATCAGAAAGCAGGGGGCAGTACACACCGGATCATGTCATCGATCATCCTGCCGATGGAGATCTGCAGCGTGCCCAGCGACTCGTGGGCCGGCAGAATGTAGGCCAGCCGGGTAAAGCTGAGCATGCTGGTGACAGCAAAGAGCACCTCGGCCAAGAACTGGGGATCCTCAGTGCGCCACTCACTTCGGTCTGTGCAGGGCCAGATGGAAAGTGACTGAGAGCGAAGGAAGAACTGGGACTAGGAGACTGAGGAAGGGCCATAAAGACACTCACCAGCACTGGTAAAGTAGTGGCAGGCAGCACCATCAGGGGCATCCCTGCAGGACACAAAGGCCAGCCCGGCAATGAGGAGGCGCAGGGCAAATGCCGCCAGGTACAGGGACAGGATGACCACATCCAGGAAGTTCCACCAGTCCAGGAGGTAGCTTCTCAGGCCCTCGATCCACACCTCCTTACACTCGAACCAAAGGAAGCCTGGGGAGAGGCAGGGGTGGGACAGAGTGGGGCAGAGCTTCCTCTTCCTCCTAGGTAGGTTACGGGGAGGGGGACCCTCTTGGGGGAATGGAGGGATAAAATATCCTTGGAATAAAGCTAGCAAGATGCAAACGTGATCTCTCCAGGTGTAACACGATCATACGTGAAGATAAAGGCTTGTTGATGCAGTTGCTTCTCAGGGCTGGTGTGACCTGCACCAAGGACCACAGGCAGCTGACACCTGGATGTGAGGGACACCTGGGTGAGGCCATATGGGGAGGTAGAGATCTACCTCTGTTCTTCTTGCCCTCCACCAAGTAATTAACAGGTGAATATTTAAAGAATGTTGTCATTTGAAAGGGCTTCCAACTATCAGTCTGCTATGTGTCCAAGTCTCTATGGAGCCCTGTTTTGGGGTGGGAGCTGATCCTATTAGCAAGGTGATCTTTATACCTGTGCTCCTTTCACAACCTTTGCTCACTGTCCCCCTGCTTCGAATAAGTGTCCCCCACCCTCCTTTTTCTTTTCTTTTTTTTTTCAGTACCATGGATCAAACTCAGGACCTTGCATTTGCCAGGCAGGCGCCTATTCCACTGAGCTATCTTCCCGGCCCCTTCCACACCCTTTAGAAGCCAAATAGGTGGAGAGAGTGAGCCACCCCTGCTCTGTGCTCTCCCTGCCCTGTTCACATCTCTGTGATGCTATCTCTTTTGTGAGTTTGCTCTTCCTCCCAAACTTGGAGCTCCTCAAGGGCAGGAGCTGTGTCTAATTCATGTCTTTGTCTCCAGCGCCCACAAGTTAAATATTTATTAAGATCTTACCACATGTCAGTAGTGTGCTGTGTTGGAGATAGCCTAATGCTATCCTTGTGGGGATTAGAATCTAGTGAGAGGATACAAGGTAGAGGGGGGAGCATGATAAGAGGAGGCCAGTTTAGGAATGGATCTTCCTCAGGTCTGGCACGCAGGGAGAGCTTTTCAAAGATAGTGACATCTAAACCGTGGCTGGGGCTGGGGAGGTAGCTTGGTGGTCTAAGTACCTGCCTGGCAAGTGCAAGGACCTGGGTTCAATCCCTGGTACCATATGCTGTGCTGGGCCCCACCCCAAGCAGGCCACTGAAAGGGCATGGTGGTACACACCTATAATCCCAGTGCTGGGGAGGCTGAGACAAGAAGATCACTACAAGTCTGAGCTGTGTGGCAAGACCCTGTGCCAAATAAATAAATTTATTTATTTATTTATTTTTTGTCTTTTTGAGACAGGGTCTCGCTATGCAGTTGAGGCTGGCCTTGAGCTCACTTTTGTAGCCCAGGCTGGTCTCGAACTTGCACTGATCCTCCTGCCTCAGCCTCCCGAGTGCTGGGATTACAGGTGTGAGCCACCACGCCCGGCAGACTTTTATAAGACTGCTTTTCCATTGTATGATACTTAGCAGCAGCATTCAGTGTATTTTTAAATTCCATCTTGTATGCCAGGCATGGTGGTACATGTCTGTAATCCCAGCACTTGGGAGGCCAAGGCAGGAGGGTTGCTATGAGGCCAAGATGAGGCGAGGCTCCATAATGAGTTTAAGGGGAGTCGGAGCTACACAGTGAGCACCTGTCTAAAAGAAAAAAAAAAATTACACCTTGTGAAGATGCTCATGAAAGAGGATTTGGAGGCAAGTGTGGTGGCACATGCCTATAACCCTAGCACTTAGATCACTGAGAGTTTGAGGCCAGTCTTGGCTATGTAGTGAGTTCAAGGCCAGCCTGAACTACAATAGTGAGACCTAGTCTCAAACCAAAACAACAGCAATAAAAACAAGTCAAATCAAACCAGGAAGAATCCCAGTACTGCCTCAGAAAGTGGCAAGAACAATGGGATAAGTGTGTTCAGAGCTAGAGGAATTATTTTAAGGGGAACTAATGGCAATGTCTTCTACTGTAATAAATTTTAAAAATTCAATCACTTACTGGGTATTTTTATTTTGTGACAGGGTCTTGCCTGTATAGTTCAGGCTGCCTCTGAACTAACTATACAGCGCACATTGATCTTCAATTTGTGGCACTCCTCCTGCCTTAGTCTCTGGAGTGTGCACCACCACGCCCAGTTCTTACTGTATGTTTTGATCGCAACACATATACTGTTGCTAGGAGCTATAATCAGTGCTGTATGGCAGGAGTTCCTTGTGTGGGGTGGATGCTCACTGAATACGTGTTGACTGGACAGAACTTTCTTTAATTTATTCATGTATTCTCAGGGCTTCACTCATGGCCAGGCCTCAGCAAACATTTATCACCTAAATAAATGTTTTGCTCTATGTGCTTATAAGACTTTTCTTCCCTCACAGAACTGCACTGGCTGCCTCTCCACTCAGAGATGACGAGTGCTGCCTTCTTCTCTAATCAGGTTGGTACATGTTCAGTAAATAATAGCTGAGACTCTTTCCCTCTTGCACTACCCTGGTTTCTTTCCCTAAAGGTTCTTGGTCCAATTCCCTTTGGCAATCACTGACTAGCCTGGCACAAGAAGGGGCACAGAGTTTGACATATTGGTGATCTAGGAGTTTGCTAACTAAGGTGCAGCTAAGTGAAGAGGACATCTGAGGGAGGGCCATAGTCCAGCCTGCTGAGCTGACCAACCAGAGGCTGTGGGTGGCATGCAGCTCTAGTGTTTCTATAAACTACATTTCTACATTTGCTGAATTATTTGAGAAAACTTGGTTCTGATATGGAACAGAAAACCAATGCAATGGATGAAATGTGTCAGGCATAGATCAGTTAGTGGCCTGGGTGGCAAGTTGAAGGGTAAAGTGAGTAGAGCATGTGTGTGAACACAGATACCATATGCTCACGATACATTGGACAGACAGGCACAGGAGGCCCTCAGTACTTGTGAGATCTTAAATCAGCTACCCCCTGGTGACCCCATGCCCATTCTGTGCCCAAAGAATGCACAGAAGAGTCACAGTTGCTCATCAGGATAGTTTCAAGCTTTGGCCGTGCCCAGCCACACTTGCTGCTGTTGTTCGCTCAGACCAAGTTGTGCCAAGGCAGCTTCTGCACAGGACACCACAGGACACCACAGGACACTATCCTGCCTCCACAATTACGGGTGCAGTAAATTGTACGATCTTAGCATTTCACTTGGCCTGTGCGCCTTTCTGTCCTGCACCTCTGGCTAGTTTGTCTGGGGCCACCTGGTGCTGTGGGCAGGCAGGAACCACCAGGGTAGGTAGTGACCAGTGGCAGGGAGGGGGCAGAATGGGCTCCTTGCTCAGAGTCTGCCACAAGGCTGGGTTCCTTGATGAGGGGCAAAGGGAAGGACCTCCATGGAAGCAAAGTCCCTTATCATGAAGAACAGCGAGGGGCCTCCAAGGGAAATGCCTCAAGAGAGCCCCACATGTGTACCTGTGACCCAAATCATGTGCAGTGAAGTCTCCCAGACACTCTGGCTGCGGCCACGGAAGGTGCTCAGCTGTGTCTCCATGGCCAGGGACTCTCCCAGCAGGAAGATGAGGAACCACAGGTAGGAGGCCGAGTGAAGCAGGAACTTCAGCACTGGGATCTTCAGCAGGCGGCCCAGCTTTGGGGAAGTGGGAGAACATGGCTCTCAGCCTCCTGCTGTCTCCTCTCCTGGGAGCCCTGCTTGCCTGTTCAACCCACATCCGGCTCTGCTCTTCGCAGCTTCACCCACTCGTGTGTATTCAGACACTTACTGAGAATGTATGAGGATCTATGCACCTTTAGTTTTTGTTTTGTACTTGGGATTGAACTTGGCACCTTTGCACTGAGTTATATCCCCAGCCCCTCTTATTTTGAGACAAGGCCTCAGTGGCCCAGGCTAGACTTGAACTTACAATCTCTCTGACTTAGCCTCTCACTCTGCTCACCTTGCCCCATACTTTCCTACCTGTTGTCTTTTTTTTTTTTTTAAATTTTATTTATTTATTTTATTTTTTCTTGTTTCAGAACTTTTGTTTGTTTATTCACTCATTTTTATGGCCAGCTCAGCCCACCCTGAGGGCAGGGCTGGCGCAGCATGTGGTGCTGGGGATCGAACCGCGGTCCCTGAAGCCGCCCAAGCTTTCCCAAGCAGGCACTTTAGACCACTGAGCCATCCTGCCGGGTCCCCTGTTGTCTTTTTAACAACCATATGAAGTTGATATTAGTCTCATCTCTTTAGGAACCAACAGTCACAGAGGCAAAGTCCCTGGGATCCTACAGGGACCAAACTCAAGCAAGCTAAAAGGTATATTGCTCACTTCTACCCCAAATTTGGTCCTTCTGCCACATAAAATAATGTGCTCAACTAGCCAGGGACTCTGTCATATGAAGGTTCTGACAGTGCCCTGAATCTGTTCCCCTCCCCTCAACTCATTTTTCCTACCAGTAGTACAAGGGGCTTTCCTTAATATAGCGCCAGTGGAGACGCTCTTCTTCAACCCCAGATTTCCACTGTCATCTGGCTTGCAAACTCTGGGCCCCGCCCATATCACTACTCACTGTGTCTTGGCTTCTCTTCTGCCATGCGCTCTCCCTACCCTCAGCCTTTTCCTAAGCCATTCCTCTTCCCAGACTCTTTTTCCCTGCTTCTCATTTGGTTTTCAAAAACAGCCTTTATTCTGTTGTGTCCCATAATGCCTTGCTCAGAGTGGGTCGTGAGGAAATACTTAAGGGAGGAGCACGGAGGGCTGCACATGGGATTCAAGCTTTGGAGGCAGACAGCACTTAGCTGAAGCCGTCTGTTACTTGCTGAGTACTCTGGACAAGGCAAGCAGTTTCATTTCCTCCTCCCACGGCAGTAGGCTAGGCTTACCCTCCAGAACTCCTTTGAGCATGGGAACATTTGCTAAGCACGCAAATTTTTGGGATTATGCCTAGCCTGGCGTAAACTAAGTGCTCACTAAATGAGTGCTGCTTAATATTATACTTAGTACCCGGGACTTGGGCGCCAGCCAGTAGCCGATGCACAGGAAGGGCATGGTGAGGAAGATGAGGAAGGCGACAAAGAGCTTCCAGATGGTGGTGCTTCCACGCCAGCCAGCCAGATTCCCACACCAGATGGAGGACAGGACTTGCTGGCAGATGGGGTGCGCTACGAACTAAACCGAGATGGCGCATGAGAGGGGTGCCCACCAGGCAGGAAGGACCAGGGGCCCGGTGGGCGCAGAGCTCTTCCTGCCACAGAAACTGAACCATCCTTCTCTTCTGCCCACACCAGCCAGCCCAGAAGAGGGGACACACCCACCATGCAACCCCAGGCAGATTCTGGCCCCTCTGAGCTTATCTGGGAAGGGGAAAGCTGAACTCTGAAGACTTTTCTGGACTCCACATTCCTGAATCTAAGTCAGGCCTTGGTAGGTTGAACCCATAGAGTTCCTTGCCTTCTGAGAGATTTGGGATAACAGTCTAAGTGGTCTCTTTGGCGTTTTCTTTTTGAGACAAGGTCTTTGCTACGTAGCCCAAGCTGCTCTTTAACTTGTGGAGATCCTCTTGTCTTAGCCTCCCCAGTGCTGAGGTCACAGCCATTTTCCACACCTGGCTGGTTTGAAAAAGGGTGGGAAGGAAAGCAGGTTTGCAGTTTTGGACTGGAAGGGCCAAGGGAGCCACTATAGTTTTGGTTGAGTTCCAGTTGGCTAGTCTCCCTGAGGATGGATGAGAATGGGGAGTAAGAGGAAGGAGAAGCCACAAATGGAACATGTGGTAGCTTGGGGGAGGGACAGTTAATGTAGAAAATAAAAGAGCCACTGGGTATTCAATCCCTGAGAGATCTACTTTGTCTATCTATCTGTCTGTCTGTCTACCTATCTATCTATCTATCTATCTATCTATCTATCTATCACCTACCTACCTACCTGCCTACCTACCTACCTACCTGCCTATCTATGGTACCAGTGATGGAACCAGGGATCTTGTACTTGCTGGGCACTGTTTATGGTGCTGACCTATATCCCTGGCCCTCCTGAGAGATGTACTATACTCCTGCTGTACAGAGTGAGGCACTGAAGTCTGACAACACAATAAGGCTGGACTGAAGTCACTCAGCAGGCCAGAGAAAAAGCTTGAAGGTGGATGGTCCCAGTGTGAATGAAGGTAGACACTGGTGCATCATGGGTCCTCCAAGGGTCGGGGTGAGGGGAGGCGCCTAGAATGAAGAGAGGGAGATCTTCTCTTTTTGCCTGCTAGGGCCGAGATGAAAACAGTGCTCAGAATCGAGGTCCTGAAGGCAGGAAGAGGCATCTGGTGGGGCTGGAGGGGAGCCATTTAGGGCAATGGGTCAAGGAGGGAGAGGAGGGGGACAGGGCCCAGCTGACCTGCTTCTGGTTGTAGTTGACAGCCAGCCTCAGCCTTGCCAGGTTGGGGATTCCCTCTTCGAAGGCCTGGCCCAGGCCCTCAGCCTCAGGCTCTGTCTCGCTGTCCTCACTCAGGTCATTGAGCACAGCGGTGACTTCGCTCTGGTTCCGGCACATGCCCAGCAGCTCAAAGCCATAGTCCTGGCACAGTGACTCCAGAGCAATGTACTCAGGCTGCAGGGAAGGAGGCCTTGTCTTAACTGCCCTGTGCATCCAGTGCCCTTAACTCACCCTGCTCCTTCTGAGCTCTCTGGCTGTCACCTTCTGCAGAGGTCACTCTCATGTCACCTTTTGCTTATCTCTACCTTGCTGTTAAGTCACTTCAATTCCTTGTCACTGTTGCCTGTTCCTTGTACTGTACTTTCCTTTTATAATTATTTTCTGACCCCCTTTAACTACTAATCCTTATACCTTTCACTTATTTATTTTGAATTTACATCCTAGAACCATGCTGGCAGTTTTAGGACATGCAGAAATGAATATGGTGGGTTACTCATACTACCCTTGGGGCCCTTTCCCCAGAGTCTTTCAGGTCAGGCTCTTTCCTGGAACTGTCCCTCAGGTGTTGTCGCATGAGCTCAGGTACGTCCCCTCTCCAGGCCTCAGCTGCCCTGCATTCCACATGCTGTCCAGCATGTCCTTTGTACTCACCACCATCTCCACTTTAGCTCCATGTAACCTTTGCTGGGGCTAAGGCCCTACTTCAAATACTGTCCCTATCACTTGTACCAAACCACCTGCCTCTTCTCCCAAGCTTAACACCAGCTCCTCTGGAGAGCACAGCAGCTGCAGCTTTCCTGTGTTCCCAGGTTTGGAAGTGCCTTGTGCACTATCTTCAGAGGCACTGAGTGAAGTCCTGGGAGCATCTCGTGACCATAAGCTTGAGAGCCCTGGTGCAGTGTTCTGGGGGAGACACACAGCAGTACCCGGAAGAGACCGAATGGCTTATCTGTTGTCTCAGCTGCTTGGTACCACTATGATCTTTCTCCCTCAGATAGGCCCAGGGCAGCCCTAGCAGGTGGCTGTGCCTATCCCTTAAGTCTAGGCGCCTGTAAAGTGATTAATTTTTTGCTGTTAGAATGAGATCTCCCTCAGGGTGGGACTGACTCTGTAAAAAGAGATTTCTAGAAAACAGTAGGCCTCATCCTCTTCCTGTTGCCTCTCACTTCCCAGACCACCCACCATAGGCCTAGCCCTGTTTCTGTGGAAAAAGATATTGGGCTCCCAGGGGAGTGGTGAAAAACTAACCTTGAACTCAGGCTCCTTGCGGGCCAGGCGCCTAAGCTCGCGGCTAAGCTGGAAGGCAGCCAGCATGGCATCCTCACTGGCCAGGCAGAGGTGGGCCCTGCTGGCGATGCCGCGGTAGGTGTTGATGCGAGACAAGGAGAACTTCAGCAGATCATAGCGGCGGGCGTTGCTGCACTCAAGGCAGGCACAGGAGATTGGGTGGGGCCTGGCAATGGTGTGGCCCTGGTCCATGAGCAACTGTGCGATCTCGTACAGGTCCTTTTGGCAGGCCAGGGTGAGCGGAGTGACACCAGGTGCAAAGCGGGAGCCATCGATCGATGAGTCAAAGAAAGCCAGAGAGAAAGACTTAGTGTCCACCTTGCGGCCCTTCTCCCGGTCCAGCCGGGCCAGTAGACGACGCACCACTGCTGGCTGGTTTGTGTCCACTGCCACAAGCAGGGCTTCATGGATCTGCCGGAAGTCAAACTTGACGTTGGCCAACAGCACATCGGTGATGGCCTCGTGGCCCAGGCGGATGGCTAGGTTGAGTGCTTCTCTCCAGGAGCGGTCCTCCGCCTCTTCCACATTCCGTAGGGGCCCACCTGGCCCACTGCCGGCAGCGTCCACCCCTGCCTCTAGCAGCTGCTGCACAAGACCCAGACGCCCCTCCTGGATGGCATCCAGGAGTGGAGGTGGGAACTTGAGCTTTTTGTTCACAATCTCGGTCCAGTTAGGCTGTGGCTAGATGTGGGAGTAGAGGACAGGACCCCAAGTTTTACCCCTTTGTTTATGCTGTTAGCCCTCTGTGCTCAGCCACCATTATTTCCTTGTCCCCAACATACACTGGCAAAAAAAAAAAAAAAAAAAAAAAAAACCAACTTCTCATCATTTTATTGTACAGACTCTTTGTGTCAGGAAGCGCCAAACTGATCTGTCACTGTGACAGGAGGGCTCTTTCTCAGCTCAACTTCCACGTGCACAGAAACCCACCACCATGGGGCCTCACGTGGGCATGCAAGCAAGGGCTGTACAAGTAGCCACATGGGGCCCGGCCTGGCTCCAGCCCCCACCTTGTTGACTTCATCCTCTTGCTGCTCTTCTCTCGGAAGGCCCTGGCACTCTCTCAGGCAGGTCCAGACAAGTCCACAAAAGAGGGTCTCTGGATTGGGCTTTTCCCACTCCGTTCTCACCTGGGCCATCAGTTGGTGCCAATGTGCCCCCTCCTCACAAGCTATTGTTGCTCTGACTGTGCCTGCTACACACGGCATTTCTCCCCTTCCCTTAGTACCACTGGCCCTTTCTTCTAGAGGCCCACTCCTATTTTCGCTGCTCTTTTCTTTGATCCAGGCTTAGGCCTCCAGGGGCTCTTGCACTGACATGGTGATATGTACTACCTGCAAGCAGCCAGGGCCTCTCTGCCTCTACTCCGGGCCAACTGATTGTTTTGTTCATAACTAGAAAGATATTAGGATAGGTGGTGGTAGGGGAAGGGACAGCAGGGGAGCAGAGGGCTTCTTACCGTGATGGGGTCCATGGTGGAATCCACCTATGCAGGCAGGGACTGAAGGCCTGGATGGCCTGCTGTTTGCCTCCCTGACCACACTGAGAATTCTATTTCCTACCCACTCAAAACCCCGCCCTGGGCCCTCCCTTTGCTGGGACCAGCTGCTCCCCCTTTCCCTGGCACCCTGGGGACCAGGGGAACTGTGTTAGTGCCACACAATGAAATCTTCTGGGAAAGGGAAGAGTACATTGTTGCTCAAAGGAGGTAGAAGATTTTGGAATGTCATAGCTTGAGGGAACCTTAGATTCTTTTGATCCAAATACCTCATTATACAAATGGGGAATGGGATTTGCCCAGTGGCCTAGTCACACCTAGAGCCATTCCTTGTCAACATATTTGGTCCTATAAAAACTCTCTTTTATTTGAGATAGGTCTCACTCAGTAATTCAGGCATGCCTTGAATTCAATGTATAGTTCATATTGGTCTTGTATCAATCATACTGCCTCAGCTTCCCAAATGCTGGGATTATAGGTGTGCATCATCACATCCAGACTAGGATAGTTTCTCTTAAATTACTTTGGTTGTTTGTTTGAGACAGTCTTGCTAGGTAGTCCAGGCTAGCTTTGAACTTGCTTTATAGTCCAGGCTGGCCCAAATCTTCCTGCTTCAGCCTCCTGAAAGCTGGGCCTCTAAGCACACATACAACATCCTGCTTTTATTTTTGAGACATGGGCTGTCTGTTGCTCAGGCCGGCCTTGAATTCCTAGGCTCGAGTGGTCATTCTGCCTCAGCCTCCCAGGTAGCTGGGTCTCCAGATACAAGCTACTATGCCCACTTCTCTCAAATACTAAGTTTAATTCTGGAACCAAGATAAATTACCTGTTAAAGCCACACAGCACAGCTGTTACCTAATTATAACTAGAATAGAAGAAAGAAAATGGAAAGTTAAGTTCATGGAATTCTGGGTGACAGTCTCATGTTCAACATTCACTCTGGTCTTACCAGATCACCATAGGATCTTATTTTTCTGGCAGTTTTGTTTGACTGGGCCTCAGTCTTCCTTTTAGAAAACTGGGCAAGAGAATATGTAACACTTACTGAGGGAGACATCCTATCTAGTGTCCCCAGGCCCTAGAGAGATCACCAATTCTATCCAGAAGTTCCAAGGGTAAAAAAGACAGAGCCGTCCTTGTGAGAATTGGGTGCTATGGGGACAGCCTTGACAACTAGAAAAGGAGAGCAAGCTGGGCCCAGAGCTCCTTTCAGGTAGAGTCCCACAGGTGCTGCGGAGGGAGGCAGAGCCAGCGGCTGGGCACCATTGTTCCTTCTTGGCCGCTGAGATCCTCTCCAGTCTTTGTCAGAAGGTGTGGGCTAAAGCCTCAGGTCTGCCTGGCTCAGCCCCGAAGAGCTTCCCCACAAGTGCTGGCATGTTCTTCTACTTCACTTGCTGCAAAGTGCAACTGGCAGATGGGACACTGGACCCAGGAAACGGGTGGCGAACTCTCGGGGGAGGACACCCACAGTACAGATGAGGACGAAGGCGGTGAGGAAGAGGGAGGAGCCGAGGGAGGTGGGGAGGTCTCTCCACAAGCGGCAGCATGCAGAGGAAGAATTTCAGTGCTGAAGGAGCCTGGGGTGGGGAGAAGGAGGTAAGCAAAACTGGGTCTTTGGACAGATGCCATCCTAAGAAGTCTGAAGGATGTATCTGCTGCCAAATGTGGTTATTCTCCAGGAAATTTACCATGGCTGCATATTTTATACCCAAGGGACACTTTCATGTGTCTGTCAAATACTTATCCAGTATCTACTATGCCTGACAGATGCTGGGAGCTGAGGTATATGGAGTGTCCTTCCGGACCATAGAGTCTAGTGGTAAATAGCTAGGAGCACAAAGAACATAGATGCAAAGCAGAAGGTGCTAGGTGGGAGAGACTATACTGGAGGATCAGAGATGCCTCAGTGAAAACAAAACAAGCCAAAACCCCCTGAAAGCTCCTTATAAAATTATCTCCCTGAAGCCGGGCGTGGTGGCTCACGCCTGTAATCCTAGCACTCGGGAGGCTGAGGCAGGAGGATTGGTGCGAGTTCGAGACCAGCCTGGGCTACAAAAGTGAGCTCAGGACCAGCCTCAACTGCATAGCGAGACCCTGTCTCAAAAAGACAAAAAAAAAAAAAAAAAAAAAAAAAAAAAAAAAAAAAAAAAAAAAAAAAAAA
>PVJA010046585.1:0-15053 GCA_004027025.1 Myocastor coypus
ACAGGGTCTCACTATGCAGTTCAGGCTGGCCTTGAGCTCACTTTTGTAGCCCAGGCTGGTCTCGAACTCACAGCGATCCTCCTGCCCCAGCCTCCCGAGTGCTGGGATTACAGGCGTGCGCCACCACGCCCGACCTGGGCCCAGCGAGGTGCTGACTGAGGAGAAACACCGGAAATCCCCCGCGCAGCGGAGTGGGCGTGGCTTTGGCCGCATCTCATCCGCAGCCTAGCATTTGCCTTGGGTGTGCTGTGTGGCCGCTCCGCGTTGCCTGTGCCCTTACCACTCCCACTCAGCGAGTCCTGCCAGAAGCTTCTGAATGCTGCCGGACACTAGCGGGATGGGTGGGCGGACCTTGGCTCCTGCCTGCCTCCTCTGCCACGTGGCTGTGCACAGTTCTATGAGACACCCCAGGGCTGCTCTGGAAGTGCACTTGCTTTGGTCGTGGGTCCATCCTTGGTATTTCTGCCCCTCTGTAGATGTCCTTCCTCATTTGGGGTCTGGTGTAAGTTCTCTCCTTCCATAGCTAAGCGAAGTCTGCCGCTGGTCATGCGTGACTCCTGCTTTTTGCTTCCGTTTGAGCATCTGTCTCTATCCTTAGCGGGTTGCCCACCGCTATTCCCCCTTAGGCTACAGCCTATAAAACCTTTTCAGATTTTGTCCCTACTGGAGCTGGCATCACCAGAAGTCTCAGACAGGCTAGGCAAGTGCTTTACCACAAAGCTGAGTCCCTGGATCTTTTTTTTTTTTTTTTTTTTTTTAAATCTATCTTGAAACATGGTTTTGCTCCATTTGCCCAGATGCCTTCCAACTTAAGAGCATCCTGTCTCAGCCTCTCAAGTGTCTTAAGATTACAAGTGTGCTACCAGGCTGAGAGCGGGTGGCATGTTCTTACCTAGTCATCTTTTGTTGGCCCAGCATAGATGAGTTGGTACATGAAGAGCTGGCTGTGCCAAAGACCGTGTGGCACTGAATGGGACCACTCTCTGGGACACTAGCGGCCAGAGACAATGGAGAGCAGGGCGGGGTTCATGGGGCTGCCAGGAGCTGTTGGATCTGAGAAACAGGAAGAGCTTCTCCGCCCAAGAGCTGACAGATGCCACCGTCCAAAGCTCAGGGCTATCTGTGGTTTTGATCTAAACTGGATAAACCAACACTGAGGTAGGGCTGGGGAGGGAGCTCAGGGTCTAAGTGCCCGCCTGGCAAGCACAAAGACCTGAGTTTGATCTCTGATACTCCATGCTGTGCCAGCTGGAAACTAGGTGTGGTGGTGCATGCCTGTACTCCCCACTCTGGGGGAGGCTGAGACAGGAGGATCACTACGAATCCAAACTGTGTAGTGAGACCCTATGTCCAATACATAAGTAAATAAATGAACAGGGAGGCAGAGGGTAAGGTCAAGGGGGACTTGGCGAGTAGGATCCCAGCCCTCCTGGAGTTTGTATGATAAAGACGGAAGAGAGAGGGTAAATAAGTAAATAGGGAAATCCCTCCTGGTAGAGGTAAGTGCTGTGATGGAAATAAGTGGGTGTGGAGGTAGCCCCAAGAGTGCTGCCTGGTGGGCTGGCCGGGCAGCGTCACTCTAAGTTGATTCCTCAGTCCGATGAGCCAGCATCCCATGAGAAGCCCAGAAAGTGGGTGACTTGAGTGGCCATCTGGGCAGAGGAAAACCAGCTGCGCTTGCCTGCCAATCAAAGGGAAGGAAACCCGGCTGCCACCGTGCAAGGGGTTGAGGGAAGGAAAGCCGATTTTATGAAGGTTCTGAGCTACAGGTAAAACGGCTCACAGAATTTTCTCAGGGACCCTTAATGTTCGTCTGTAGACAACCAGGAGACTTGGGAGGAATTGGTCGTCTGGCTTCCGTGCACAGTGACACAGTTTTAACAGCTTTTCATGCTGGTGGGCCAAGGGGTTGGCCCAAGTCCTGAAGGGCCCAACGCTGGGCTGTTGCGGTGCTGCCGGAGCACAGTGCCATCGCAGGGCAGTGCCCCCGGAGCACAACGCCGCGCTGCTCTCGCACGTTTTCTTTCACCGTGGTGCGTCTTGATGCATTGGTCAGCGCTCCTGTGGTGGGCCCTCAGTGCCTGACAAGCGCAGCTCCAGGAGGAGAGCACCTCTGAGCTCAGGGTTTCTCTTGTTTCCCTCTGTGGCTGCCTAGCTCCGTGGCTGCCTGTCTCCGTGGCTGTCTGGCTCCGTGGCAGAAGGAACATGCAGGGAGGGTGTGGTGGAATGAAGTTTCTTACTTCACGGCTGCTGGGAAGGGAAGCAGAGTGCAAGGAAAGCGCGCAGGAGACACACGGCCTCCGACGGCACGCTTCACCAGGGCCCGCCTGCAACACACATTCAGCCTTGAATCACTCAGGGATGTGGCTCAGCAGTAGCGCTCTTGCCTTGCGTGCACAAGGCCCTGGGTTCAATCCCCAGAACCACACACACACACACACAAAAAGTAGATTGTTTCACGTGCTGTTAGACTAATTCACTGAAGTGTATGATGCCCCTGGAAGCCAGCCTCTCTCCACTGAGAGGAAGGAGATGACACCCAGCTGTTCCTTCAGTCCGTTTGTCTTGGTAGTTTTAGAGCGAACACATGGTAGCCCAATCTCCTACTAGCTAGTGACCCCTAAGGAAGTGACATAATCTCCATGTGCCTTGTTCCCTTCTGCAAAATAGGCAAAACAATGCTCACCTATTAAAGCTTTGAGATTTCAATGAAGAAATTGGTATAAAGCACCCAAAACAGTGGCTGGTACAAAAATGTTAGTTCCTGCTGTTATTATTGCTAGTGTGTAATATTCATGTGTTCACTCAACAAATATTGGCTCAGTACCTCCTGTGCTCTAGGCCCTCTTGTAGGAATGGGGAAACACAGCAAAAACACCAAACTCCACCTTCTTGTTTGCGCAGGGGAGAGAGAGCATGAAATGAACAAGCAGAGCAACCGATACAGCAGATTGTGATAACTGCTATGGAGACAGAGGGGAGAAGGGAAAGGCGAGAGGGGAGAGCGGAGAGGCGGGCCGAGAAGTCTTCCCTGAGCAGAGAGGGAAGAAGCAATGGAAGGAGCCAGCCAATCACACACCCAGAAAGGGTCCTCGGCAGGCAGGCAGACAGCAAGTGCAAAGGCCCCTCGGCAGGGCCCTGCACGTGCAGGAGGTGTTCAAGGGAACAGGAAGGGCGTCCCCAGGGAGATCTCTCATGCATAGGTTGGAGAGGGAGTAGGAGTCTGGCTCTCTGGCCTGCCGGAGAGCAGGGAAAGAGAACCCTGAAAAGGGCTTGGACTTGGTGGGGCTTTCTCCCTGGGGACCAGAGGGCCTTGAGTCTGAAGGTCTGGTTGGGTTTTGTGGTCCTTCCCAGCTCCAGATCTGGTGGAGAAGGCAAGATCTGTATCCAAAGTTCTTCCCGTGTGGGTAGGCAAAGTAGGCGAGCTCTGTCTGTGTTTGTGTTTGTCAGAAGTTCCAGTTGTGTTTGCCCCTGGGTGATTTCTTGGGCTTAAATCTCCTCAACTCTTGGGATCTCTGGGTCTTTGACTTGCTCAAAATAGAGGCTGGTAGCTAAGCTTCAGAACCGGGTCTTCCATCTCTTACATGCCACGGCACCCCTGCCACACCAGTCTGGATGACCCCACTTCCTCCATGGAGACTGGAGACTGCAGCTTCAAGGCTGAGGTTCTCAGCTCAGGTCCTGGAAGTACCGAGAGGCAGACTCTTCGTCCCGGGCCAGTATGCTCCCTGACACACCACGCTTGTGTCTTCTATGACACAAGGGAATTGGTTTGCCAGCCCTTCCGGCTAGACATCGGTGACAGTCAAAGAAGAAGGCATGGGCCTCTGAATGCAGACAGAACCAACCTATGCCTCTTGCCCTTTTCTCTTTCTCTGTGGCTTCCTTTCCAAAGCTGCACCGAATGAGTCTTGCCCAGGTTGCCCTGCGTTTTGAGCATTAGGTGAGTCTGATCGCTTTCCTTGCAGCCCCCTAGGCAGAACTGGCTGCAGCACGAGCTCCTTCCCTGCCTGGGCTGGGAGGAGAATTAAGCCCTGTGCTCCCAGCACTGCTGTGACCCCAGAACATGCCAATCTCCTAGTGGCTGACACTGGCCCATGACACAATCCCAATACTCTGTGAGGCTGCGCATTACTTTGCCCCAGTGGCTTAGGTAGGAAGCATGATGTTCAGGTGTAGACTTGCTTTTCCTTGAAGTTGTGGCTAGTTTGGTTGCTGCATGGTGTCTCGGTTACTTTTCTCTCATGGCTGAGACAAAATGCCTGACACTTAAAATTAAGGAAGGAAAGGTTTCTTTAGCTCCCAGTTGGCGGAGGTTTCAATCTGTAAATTAGCTGGCTCCGAGGCAGGGTGGCTGGCAGAGGGCAGCACTTCGTGGCTGCAGAAGAGAGCAAAGCCAGTAAGCAGTGAGGAGAGAGAGCAAGGCTCTTTTTCTCCTTAGACGGTAACCAGGCTACCAGCCCTTGGGGCACCTGTAGCTCTCACACCATCTCTTGCTCTCCTCTGGCACAGGATGAGGATGTTTACAGAATAAGGCACTTGTCCCCTGTTAACCTTCTCAACTCCTCACGTTGACCCCAAGTATCAATCAAGGCACAGCTCCTGATCCGAAGCCTATAAAATCTGGACTGAACTTTATTTGCTCATGTCAGGGTCGTTCCAAGTGACAGGTGTGTTAGGATAGCTGCCCAGCTCTGCAGCTGTCGCCTAGCCATGCAGGACCTCTGCTGCCAGGGCAGGGTGGCTTAGGTGAGCTGTCAGGGATCCTCTGGATGCTATAGTCCAGAACAAGACCATACTGATGATGTATATGCGTGTATGTGTGAACGTGTGTGTATGTGTGTGTGCATCTGTGTGTGCATGTGTGAGTGTGCCCACAGGTAGATGCCTGAAAAAAGACTGCTAAGAAACACCCAGAAGGCATCCGCATCATTTAATGGTAGCTTCTCACTCATTTTTGTGGTCCTGGGTAAAGACACCCCTCCACGAAGATGTACCCCGCTGCTCAGACTCTTTGTCCCATTCCTGGCACTTGTGTAGCCCTCGGCTGTGACTCTTAACCTTCTACATGGTCACACAATTCTCTGTGGGTTTGTTTCTCACGTTGAGTTCAGAGGCCAAGTATTAATCATCTTAATTTTCCCAGTATTAGGGAGAAGGCCTAGCACACTAGGAATTTAATAAATATTTGTTGAGCGACACAGTAGGTAGCTGCTTTCTGCATGCGCCCAGCCTCTGGCCAAGTTGATTGGGCCTCATAAGCAGATTTTAGTCGACCACTGAGGCTAGGTTACAGCCTCTGTCTGTAACTCAGTGGCAGAACAATTCCCGGGCATGCATGAGGCCCTGGGTCCAATCCCCAGGACCCCAAGGGACAAAGAAGTAAAAATATTAAAGATAGATAGCAGACCAATGGGCTAGAAGCTTGTCTTGGACTCTGGAACAGAGCAGGTATGTAGGTAGGCAGTGTTAGGTTTTTCAGTGGCATGGCAGAGAAGTAAAAACAAAAGAAGGGGGGAGGGGTGAGTATTAACTCTGAGGACAGGGAGAGGATCTAAGGCAGGGAGATGGGGGATCCGCTGACCTGAGGCAGGAAGGCTGAGACTCTCTGGACTTCTGCTAGGGGCAGAGTTTGAGGGGCAGGTTCAGTGACACCCAAGGAGCTCATTGGGGACTCCCTTGTGTGCATGGGAAAGGTATCCAGGACCGAGGTAGGGAAGGAGGAGGAAGTGGTTGGGGAGAAGATAAGCTTTGTTTTGGGGATTCAGATATGTGGAATCAGGGCCATGATAACTTGGCAGTTTGTACGCAGGCCGGAGCCTATCAGGTAGGACCAGAATGACTGTGATCAGGACCTCAGGGGACAGAAAGTAGGCCCGAGGGTGGATGAGTCCTCCCTGGAGCTAGGTGGCCCGGATGTGGAGCCAGCTCATGTCGCTTCTTGTAGGACACTGGTGCATCAGGGCAAGCCAGCTGCCCCTGCCTGGGCTGAAAGTCCCATTTCCTGGCAGGAAGGATATAGAAACATGTAAAGAAGCTTTCCCTCTGCGGTCTCGCCCGCTCTCATCACCCAGGCGGCAGGCTCGCACTGACCCCCTTGCCAGCACCAGCTGCTGTCCTGTGCCCGAGCCCTGCCAGACAGTCTGTACATTTGTAGTGGCAGCCTTGCTTCGGACATTTATGCAGAGACATGGTGGCTCTGTTATCAGCTTGGCATATAGCAGATGCTCAGTTAGGATTCCTGAACTGCTAGATTAATATGCACATTAATTTAGCTGCTCCATTTAGTAAACCAGGACACGGCGCAGGAAAATAGACTCAGGAAGGCTGGCTCGGCGTACCCACCGGTGAGGCCAGATGGCTCCAGTCTGAAGTGGGCACTGGGGAAGTTCACAGACTGGTACATTTCTAAACTAAAAATGCAAAAAAATTTTGGGGGGAAAAGAGTGAAAACTTGCCAGCTTCTGATTTTCCCAAGTAGAAAGATGAAGAAGGATATTACCAATGGGGGCTCCCCTGAGGAGGACGTCTCTGACACTTCGGCTGTGTGAAGGGTATTGCCTCAAGTTGTAAAGACTGGCAGTGTTGGGATTTATAGAAAAGCCACACATTGTTCTCAGGGTTCTTTCTTTTTTATTTAAATTATTTATTTATTTATATATTTATTTGGTACAGGGTTTCCCTACCCAGCTTGGTTGGACTCATAGTGATCCTCCTGTCTCAGCCACCTCAGCTCTGGGAGCTGGGATTACAGGTGTGGACCACCATGCCCAATTTCAGGGTGACTTGGCATGCCTGGGGTTCTGGGGCCAGCATGGCATGCAGTAATGGGGATTGAACCCGGGTCCTTGGGCTTGCCAGGCAGGCACTGAGACCACCAAGCTATCTCCCTAGCCCTCACATTTCTTATAATTGCTCAGGATACCGTGTGATATTTTGGTTCATGTCTACTCTGTGTGCTGATTTAGGTTTGTGTCAAAGTGCTCTTCTTGATTTGGAATTCCATACTGTTCCACGGTATTGGAACAGCAGTACTTACTCCCCCTAGGTGGCTGTTATTCTTATCAATTAACCATCTTCCCACCCACCCCCACCTATACAGCTCTTCTCCCCAACTTCCTGTGGTGGTGGTGACCGCTCCCCTGTTTACTGCTTCTGTGAGTGTGGCTTCTAGGATTCTACCTATGAATGAAATCACACAGCACTTATCTAGGTGCCTGGCCAATCTACCGTTTTGGCCTCTAGCTCCGCCCTCCCTACCCCAACTGAGGAGAGATTCCATTCCTTTTGTGGCTGACTAACATTCCACCGTGGTTGTGTGTCAGGTTTTCTTTATCCATTAATCTTCCAGTAGACACCTCCCATAAATTCCACATCTTAACTCTTGGGAATAGGACAGAGTGATCAAGAGAGCCCTGATACCTCTTTTTTTAAAAGATTAATCAGTTAATTAGGTACAGGGTCTCGCTGCACAGCTTGGACTCATACTGATCTTCCCGTCTCAGCCTCCCCCAGCACCCCTGGTGCTAGGATTACAGGTGTGTGTCACCACACGTGCTTTCTCTTGGTTTCAGTGGCCGACTAGGTGAGGCCTGAGGTTCCAGGGCCAGCAGGGAATGTGGTGCTGGGATTGAACTCGTATTTTTGTGTTTGCCAGGCAGGCACTTAGACTGCCGGAGGTCTCTCCCCAGCCCCCTGACATCTCTTTGATGCACTGATTCCATTTCCTCTCGGTATATAAGCAGTGGTGGGGTGGTAGTGGGTCACACGGTAGATCAGTGTTTTAGTTTTGTTGTTGCTTTGCTATTTTGGGACCAGGGGTTGAGCTCAGGACCTTCAGCGTGCTGTGCAGGCACTTATGCCGCACAGCTATATCCCCGGCTGAAATGTTTCAGTTTTTTGAGGAACTTCCACGCTGTTTTTCATAATTGCTATACTAATTCACATTCCTCGTACAGTGTGTAAAAGCCTCGCTTTCTGCATCCTCACCAGCATTTGCCTCTTGCCCACTGCCATCTAACTGAAGTGTGATGATGTTTAATTGTGCTTTTGATTCAAGAAAGTCCGCCTGTCAATAAAAAATAGCGGAGATTCAGATGCATGCTTGGGAGTCTCTTCCTGGAGGAATCGGCCCTCACTTTGTTGCCTATTTCTCTTTTTAGTTTTCTCTAGTTCTTCTCTTTCTTGCCTCTTAAATATGGACACACATAGATGCACACACACACACACACACACACACACACACACACAGAGGTGCAGTTCAAAGTTTCAAACAGAAGTAAGTGCAGTACGTATCAGGGTGAGATCGCCCGTGGTGAAGAAAGGCGACCTCTCCTCATCCAAGGCCTGCACCCATAACTCCACGGAGAACAGGAGGAGAAGGGAGGGATGGATGCGCAAGAGGGAGGCTCTCTCCCCTTCCCACCGGCCTCCTTTATTAGGTTTATTCAGAGTAAAAAAGAATAATTTTAAGCTTTCAGTATTAGTTTATGACTCCTATTAATCATATGTTAATAGCCTTGCCAATTATTAAATTATAGAGACACACATTCCCTCAGCCAAACAGAATAATTATTTACTAAAATGAATTAACATATAGAAAAGCCTCCCGTCTATGGAGGCTGAAACTTGGCATAATGAGTTTATCAGGCTTAAAGAAGTGCAGACAGGCTTTTTGGGGGTGAAAAAAATATACTGATTACAGTGAAGCTTATCCACGCTGGCATTGTGCCATTTGCTGTTTCTTTAATAAACATAGCTTGAGCTGTTTGTCTGTTCCGTAGAATGTATTCAGGCTGCGCTTTGCAATTAACAGCTGAGGGAGGGGGCATGCTCTCACTCGCCTCCCCTTTGGGTCCTTAAAGTCGCTCACTTTGGGTCTCCTTTGTATTTTAATAGGCCTGCCAGTCGGAGTGCAGCAGTCCAAAGATCTGCTCTGCTCTGACAACATACTTGTCACTTGGAAATGAGGCAGCTCTAGGACACCAGCCCTCGCAGGCTATGGGGAGGGAGCCAGTGAAGGGGAAACAATTATGCAAATATGGAATTTAAGCTCTCTGGAGCCCCTGCCTCAACCTGGGAAGAGGATGGAGGTCGCCTTTCTCCTACCCTCTCCCTCTAGGGACCGCCCTCCTCTTGCCACATATCTTCCAGGAAGGATCCCTAAGTTATATAAACATCCTTACCATAGCTTTCTGGACACATTTGGGAAATAAGATTTATGGGTAATTATGTCTTAAAACCCTTATTTTTCATGGCACTCGGAAAGCCTCTTAGTGTCCCCAGTTTCTTTCATCTAGGGAGTCGGGAATTGCACAAGGGAGCCCAAGGACATTCTGATCATTCTTTCATTCATGCCCTCAACAATCATTTTGTCATGTATATTTCAAAATTGATGAGAGTAGATGTGTAAACGTTCTCACTTTCCCCCAAATCATAAATACGTGAGGTTATGGATATGTTAATTAGCTTGATTAGCTCATTCCAGAGTGCATGCATGGATCAGACCATGACGTGGTGCTCCATAACAACATATAATCATTATTTGTCAGTTAAAATACAATGAAAATGAAAGCCAAACACCCTTCTAGGGTACAAACCGAAAGCTTAGGGAACTGATAATTGTCCTTGCTTTTTCCTTTAAATATACGCACAAACATCTACTGTGCATTAGGCACAGGAGAGGGATGTGAGAGAGACGATGAAGCTCTCACCAAAATGGAGTTTGTCTTGGGGCGTGGGTGGGACCTTCTGACATCATGGAGAGCCTTGAGTTTGGCTTTACAACCTTTAGATGAGTCCCAGTGCCCAGGTGTGCGCTGGACCTCGTGACCTGCTATTTAGACATAGATCCAAGAAGAAGAGACAGAAGTTACTTCTTATTAGGGAACAAAAAGGTGTGCTTCCTCCCTGGATAGATCTGATGAGGCAAAGCCCCCCTACCATAAGAGACACCCTGCAGAGAGACCTGCATTCCCAGGGGCTAGGTGGCCTCTGACCAGTAGCCACAGGAATGAACTGGAAGCAGGTCCCACTACCTAGCCTTCAGGGCACCTATCCTAGCCAGAACCTTAACTGTAGCCTTTGAGATTAAAGTCAGGTGATCTAGCCAGCTGCTGCTGGTTCCTGACCCACAGAAACTGAGATAACAGATGGTATTTTAAGTCTGGGAACAGTTTCTGACCCAGTTCAGGCTTAGGACACCACAGAAGAGGTAGCTCATTAGCAAGCAATTATTTATGGTTCTGGAGGCTGAAAAACCTAAGATGGGGATGCCAGCAGCTTGGGTGTCTGGTGAGGGTCCCCTCCTGGCCTGTACACAGTGACCATCTTACCATGGTCTCACCAGAGGGACCCACAGAGAACCCTGTACTCTTGCTCTTGTTAGGACAATGGTCCCATCTTGAGTGCTCTACCCTTATGACCTCATCTAAATCAGTCACCTCCCAAAGGCCCTTAATGCCCACCTGAGGCTGAGGGCTCCAGCAGGTGAATTTTTGGAGGTCACAAACGTACCACGATGTGCTTCACAGTGATGGATAGCAGTGCCGTGGTAAGGAGGGAGCGGGGAAGCCGTAAATTTTCTTTTTAAAGAATTTTTATTAATTTTATTTATTATTGCTGTGGTGTTGTCTTCCTGGTCTTCTTCTACCCTTGAGTCACTGTGCCTTTCTGGGCCACTGGGCCCTCTGCCACAGGGGGACTTTCTAACCTTCCCAGGTGGCCCTAGCTCCCCAGATGTTTCTGTTCTCTTTCCCAGATGCTTGGCTTGGCTCTACCTGTTTGCACCGTGCTTTGGGTCAGCTGCCCACCCCATGCTCCTCCTTCATCCATCAGGGCCCTCCCCACAGTCTCTCCTGGTTCCTGGGGTCCTGGAGTTCTTTTAACTTTAGTTGAAAATTCCACAGCCCTGGGTCATTGATGATCCCTAGTGCACCCTGCCGGATGCTTCCCTCACACAGCAAGCTCTGCTGTTAGCAGAAAGTGACCAAAGATGCCAGCTGGGCATTTTCATCTTCAGGCTAAATACACCCCCCACCTTGGTCTGCACCCCTCCCCTGGAGTGCTGTCCTCCCTCCTCTGCCCACTGATTATCGCCTCTGCAGAGGGCTCCCTGGAGGGTGGCTCCTGTCTCAGCAGCTGCCTGCTAGACTGTCCTGTGAGCACCCTGCCAGCCCTGGAGCTCGGCATGCCTGGCTTCCCGCCTTCCTGCCTTCCTGCCGGTCTAGCGATATTCACTCACACGCTGAGGCTGTGCCCTTTTACAGTCATCATGTCTCTCCTCCCTCACAGGAGGGATCAGAATCTCCTGTGCCTGCTGGGAATCTCAGGCTCAAAGTCTGGGTATCCCAGGATCCTCCTCTTTCCTCCACTAGCCATGCCAATTCTGTTTGCCAAAAGCCTTTCTTCACAGGGCTCCTCTCATCTGCACCTTCTTTTTGCTGTCCCTGAGGCCTAGGCCCACATCAGCCCACCACACACTGTAATAATCCCTGTTCCCAAACAGTTTGTGACATGGAATGGTGCTGGGAACTGGGAGTGTAAAAAAACAGGCAACGCCGACCTAGCCTCTGTCTTTGTGGAATTCGCAGTTGGGTCGCGCATGTAGGTATTTATGGAGCACTGCTGTGTTTCTTGCTTTGGTTGACCTGGGTTTTTGATAACTGGAAACTGCTTCATCTTCAATTTAGTTGCACTGACAGACCATTTTTCAAGAAACTTCTTGACATGCGCTTTGATAACTAGCAGCAGAAAGTATGAAGTCTGGGGAAACCAGGCACATTTTGTTTTCTACCCTGAAGACCTATGCTTCAGAGAGATCTGAAGGTGGACCCCTTGTCTGTAGATCTAACTGATGACAAAGGCACCAGAATGCCATCTCAGGGAAGACCAGAATCGGGAAGCTGCCCCATGGCTCGCTGCGCCTTTGGGATCTATGAGTTCTCCCGTCCTACCCATGTTCCTGCCATCTGTAACTAACCCACTTCAAGCATCACCCAAGGTCACCTGGCCTCTGGTGATGCGGTGTCCTTGCTGCTGTGAAAGAAGCCAAGATGAGGAGGTAGCTATGGAGAGGCCTGTATCCAGACAGCTGCCTGCACATCGCAGGGAAAGACCCCAGCCCGAGGAAGGAAGAAGGCTGTGGGAAACAAGCTGTGACAATTCCAGGTTGTAGGGTGGCTGTGTATCTGCTAGGTTGGCCGAGTTAGGTAACAGACCAGGGTTGAGAATGTGCTGATTGTAGCATCTTTTCCACTAGCTTGTTGAAGTCCTGGCCTAATTTAGGAGGCTCTTATGATTGGGTGGGTTAGCCTGGTGGTGTGGTTGGGCTTGGGCTGAAAGAAGCAGCTGACGAGAAGGAACCAGAGGCCTCAGAGAGCATTTAACTCAGCCTAGGGCAACCAGGAAACGTCCACAAATACTAACAGCAGGTGCAAGGATGGAAGGGGGTCAAAGCTCAGGATGGAGCAGGCAGGGGTTAGGGAGGTCGGAGGGTCCCTAGGCAGTTGCCAGGAAGTTTTCTGGATTCTCAGCAGCTTCTTTGCTTAAGGGTCTTCTGGAAGCTCAGAGGTGGAGTGGGCCGAAACTAGGTCAAAGGGTGAAGAGTGTTTCTTGTGCGAAGCAAAAATTCCAAGTGTCTTTAGAACTCTTGGGACAGCAACTGCAGAACTGTGGAACAGTGAAGCCCATTGGGACTGACCCAGAGAATATGTAAGCTCTTCTCAGGGGACCATCTGGACCCACCCAGGAGTCTTGCTCCTCCTCCCTTCCTGCCCAGACTATTCAAGGCCATGCCTGTCCCACCTGTTTCAGGGCCCCTTGCCTGGTGGCTGCAAGTGATTACAGATGACTACCGTCCATCCAGACAGCCCAGGGGTTGCTCTCTGTGTCTATAGTTCTGGGTTAAGTGCTCCTTACACACTGCTCCTCAGGGCAGCCGTGTGAGGTAGACGTTATTCTTATGCCACAGAGAGGAAGGGCAAGGCTCACCCAGATGGAGCAACTCTGATAGAACCTTACAAGTACAAATCATCAGGTCTGGTATTAAATCAGCTGTCGCTGGCTCTAAACCCCAAGTGCTGCTCAGCACCCAAGGTGTCCCATTTATTATGGCTGAGCAGTGCATTACCCAATATTTAGTGCTGTAAGACAAACACTGACTAGGCTCCTAGATTCTATGGACCACAAAACAGACAGAACACTGCAGCGGTGACCTGTGTCCGCTCCATCATATCTAGACCCTTCCCAAGTCTTGGAGGACTCCAGGGACGGGCAGCATCTGTTCTTCTGGGTGCTACTTGTCAAAGAAGTCACAAAGGCCTTTCAGAAGCAAAGGGAGGAAAATGTATCCCACTTTGCGGCAGAAGAGTACCAAGGCTTTGAAATTGATATGACCAGAAATATTACCGTGGCTGGGTACATTGGGTAATGCAATGTCTACATGAAGGAAACTGGAACATAGCACCGGAATGACTGGTGAGCTCCATGGGACCGACTCTGTCATCCTCCTTTGTGTAACTCGGAACACAGGGAAAGGCACATAGTACTTGAAGTGGATAAATACAGGCTATCCCAGTCAGCCCACCTTGAGGGCTCCATCCTTAGCCTTCCAGTTTCCCATTCCCTTTTTTTGAACCTCAGTGGAGGAAGTGTTTCACGTCATGGGAAGGTTGTTTTGCTCCCGGGTTTGTGTCTTCCACGGAGAGCCAACACATGCCATTTCCTAATGAACATCTGCTTCACATCTTGTCCGATATCTCAGGATGGTGCTTGACATCTCATAGGGTGTCTTCAAGCTAAATCAGAGCTGGCAACTCTCAGGGCAACAACGTCACCCCCTGCTCTGTCCAGCTGGGTAAAGCTTGGTGTTGCACTTTTTTTTTTTTTTTTTTCAGATTTTCATGAACTGTGCATGAAAGTTAGGAGGATTTTGAATATATATATATATATATATATATATATATATATATATATATATATTTGTGGCTAATTCAGCCCACCCTGGTGATGGTGTTGGCACAGTATGAGGTGCCAGAGATTAAACCACAGTGTTATGGTTTGTGTCTAGTTGTCCCCTCCAAAGCTTCATGCAATCATGGGGCAGGAACTTCTAGAGTTTGAGACTTGACTCATGATCCACTGGGATTATTTGTTTTAGTATTGATGAGATTATGGGTCTGAGTACTGTTGGGAATTATAGATGTGGCGCCTGAGGTGGATAGGCTAAGGCAGAGAGCCTGATGTACTATAAAAGAGAGACAGAGAGAGAGACTCTCTTGGTTGCTCTCTGCTGCCTTGTTTGGTTGGCTGCCTCTGTCACTATTTTGCTGCTGTTCCACCGCCATGAACTGGATGCTCTCTGTCCTGTTCCACTCAGCCTTGGGCCAGCCGAGTATGGACTGAAACCTCCATGAACTGTGAGCTACATAAACCTTTCCTTCCTTCATTTTGAGTGTCGGGTATTTGTCCCAGCAATAAGAGAAGAGTAATTAAGACGCACAGTTCCTGAGTACTTGCCTAAACTTGCCTAAGCAGGTGCTTTAGACCACTGAGCTACCTCGCTGGTCCCTGAAGCTGCACTCTTGAGGCTTAATGTGGGCCTATATGGTTAGGCCCCAATCATATAGGCAGAATATGAATAAGACCTGGACAGCCATCTTTGTCCCGTGCATATACTTCATGTCTCCCTTCTTCCTCTCTCTCTGTCTTCCATCTTTCCCTCTTTCTTTTCTTTTCTTCCTTTTTTCCTCCCTCTATTTCTTCCTCCTTCCTTCCCTCCCTTCCTTCTTTCTCTCCTCATTTTTTTACACAATGTATTTTGCCTTCGTTTGCAGCTTAGTCTTCTCCCAACTGATCCAAAGATCTGTGAAAAATCCCAGCTCTGGCCTCCCCCTCGTTCCCTGGGCTGCTGCTGTCCAAGTCTGCCTAATGTACTCTCAGCTGGTAGCCTGGCTCCGTGGGAAGAGCCTGCTTGGAGCATCAGCAGATCCAGGCTACAGAGCGGCTGTCTCCTCTCTGAGGCTCATTTTGCCTTCCTCCCCACTGAGGAGACG
>PVJA010046586.1:0-15049 GCA_004027025.1 Myocastor coypus
AGGGGAGGGGAGGGGAGGGGAGAGGAGAGGAGAGGAGAGGAGAGGAGAGGAGAGGAGAGGAGAGGAGAGGAGAGGAGAAAGAAAATACACACAGGAGAATTCCAACATTTGTCTAAAATACATTTTTTGTAAATGAAGACTATAAATATACTTCAAATAAAATGGAGAACACGCTACGTATATACAATTACATATAACAAGCACCATAATAATAATCTAAACAATATGCCAACATAAAATAATCATGGCAATCTGTGAAGAATAAACTTTTTTTTTCCTGCTTGGCATTTTTGTTTTAGTTTTGAAAATGTATTATTATTGTAGTGGTTGAAACATTGTGTGTCAACTTGGCTGGACAGGCTCCATGATTATACGCTCTGGGGCATAAGGGGCCCACCTTAGGGCAGGGAGGGCCTACCCCAGAGTGACTCAGCACTTACAGGGTATTTAAAGTTGTTGAGGAAGGCTTCAGTGCACCACTTACTTGGAGGAGCTCAAATATTCACAGTCAGCATAGAAGGAAGAGAGAGGCTTGACAGATACCACAGCTGCTGCTCCTCCTCTGCTCTTCTTTGTTTTCTGCCAGTGTTTTCAGCAGAACTGCTGCTAACTGCTTTGAAGCTAGCAGAATATAGACTGAAATCTACACTAACTATAAGGGAAATAATAACCCTCCTTCTTTCATTTTTAGTGTCAGGTATTTATCCCAGCATCAAGTAAATAGTAACTGAGACGATTGTGTAATCAGAAGAAAACATAGTAGGTTAAGAAATATTTCACTATCTTATACCATACATACTGAGGTTATACATTTACAAAGCTGACTCAACTCATGTGAATAGTAATTTCGTTACAGTTACATCCATGGTAATAATAGCTAACATTTATATAAATGTATCACTATTCTAATTGCTTTACATGTATTAAATCATTTAATCTTCACAATTATTATTATCCCCATTTCACAGATGAAGAATAGGTTTAAGGAGATTAACTGATTTGCCCAAGATCATCCATCTAATGGGAAGCAGAGCTAAGGAAAAAACCTCACATCCTTGCATCCAAAACCCATGCTGTTAACCACAAGTTACAGCTTCTCCTGATAAATTACACTCTAAAGCAACAATGCACATTTATAATACAAATGCCAGAACATAAACAATAAAATAAGGACTATTCTTTTTATAGAAGTCTCCTTGGGAAGACCTACACATATCCAAAGTTGGTCACTGATCAAAATATTTTTGAATATCATTCCTTTGACCTAAGGGATAGTAAACACATCTTCTAGGAAAAAAAAAAAAAAAAAGAACTTTCTTCCAAGTAGCTAGAAGTCATTCTAAACCTGGCTTAAGGCACAATTAAGTAGCAGAGTTCTGCTTTTGGTAACACAGCAACAAAACCAGGGCTGGTTTTACTATGGTACCTGTAAGTAGTGTCACCTCAAGAATGAGAATCACAGTGAATGGGCTTGAGCAGTCACTGTGCTCCACTACCATAATTATTTGTTTATATTCCTACCTTGGTACTGAGCTGAGATCTTCACAGCAAGGATTATGTTGCATTTATCCTTGAGTCTCCAGCCCATAACACAAGCCTGGGCACACAAAGAGTACTAATTAAGCACATCTGAATAAACTCTACAGAGAATGCCATACAAATGCTTCCAGTCTTGGTGGTATCTTAATATAAATAATAGTACTGCCATGAGGGCATCTGAGACTATAAACAGATAAGCATAAAAGATACCTGGAAAGAGATTACAATGAAAATGAGAGGAAATTTTATAGAGCAGTTCTAAAAATTCTAAATGTAAAGGAAGAAAGAAGTCAGTTTCTAACAGGTCTTCTTATAATAATGTCTAACTGTAGTCATTTCTCACAAAACCCAAAGCGAGGTGGATATGCCTCATTGTCTAAAAAGCAATCTACTGAAGCAAGGATGCAGAAATAACCATAAACTTTCGCAGACAACGATGCAAAAGCACATCTGCTACACAGAAAACACCGGGATGCATCCAGCCTCTGAGTTCTATCAACAGCACAACCTGGTGTCTGAAATATAAATCAAAGAACCTTACATCCCAAGCACTTATTGACATTTGCTACTTGCAAATTTCTAATATGTGCGAGGTGGGCCTATTTTTATTTACTGCACAACCACAGACTGAATGTAAAACAAGTTGCTTAATAAATCTAGAGGAACATAAAACACCAGCATAACTCAGACAGCAAGATAGACACTCACTCCTTAATTAAGTGGATGATGTTCTGCTTAAAACAAAAAGACAACCCTGGGCTATAGCTAAGATTAAGCACTCAGTGTTGCAAAGGAAACGCCAGCCATTTTCAGGGCAAAGGCTCTAAATCATGAAAAATAAACCATCTAATAGTCTGTATTCAATACTAAGTAGACAGTCAGCACACAGACTGATTTGGATTAACACATTTTCAGTTATAACAAGTAATTTTACAGAGGATTAGTATCTTGATGGTCTGATCAATATGAGGCACCGCTGCTATTATAGATGAAGAGAAAATTGCCCCTCTGGTAATAAAGTGTGCGTGTCTTCGTTCCCCTTCATTTGCCGAGTCCATTACTGTAATGGTTCCAGCATTAACAGCTGGGACAATTTAAGCAGCAGGGGTCTGATGAATTTAGAGGCTGGGAACACTGGCCACTCATCCTTTCCTCCTTTCAGTGTGCATATACAACTCCTCTGCCTGGCTGTAATTCCAACACAAGCACCATGTTTTATGAGAACAATGACTACTATTTCCCAATTATTGTCTCATTAATACGGTCACCAGCCAATAAGGTGACTAAGACAAAACTAGCTTGCAGCACATTGACTGCTGAATCTGCAAAAAATGTACACTATTTATTTAAATAACAAGATTGACATGACAACAGACTACAGTCCACATAAACTGTAATGTCTGCATTTGTTTGCCTGGTGATGGTCTCATATTCTCAAGGAAAGAAAAAAAAGAACGTGCATGCTGACAGAAAAAAAAAAAAAAAAAAAAAAAAAAAAAAAAAAAAAAAAAAAAAAAAAAAAAAAACTCATCAGCAAAATTTTCCACCTTTGTTTTCAAAAAAAAAGCAAACTGAAAAACAGTAAGACAATGGGCTGCTGCACATAGAAACAGAAAATCCATATTAATGCACGCTTGAGATTTTAATCATGCCCAAATCAGCAGAGTGAGTTAAAGTTGCAACATCAACCCATTTTATAATATTATCAGAGAAATGCTGGCCCTTGAGGCTTAGCCTTGAATGATCCAGTCACTAAATGAAAGTGCCAAAGGGCAGACTTAAGGCTAACACAGAAATCAGAGCTCTGAATTTGCTGATCACAAACACTTAGAAAAACATTCATGCAATGGCAACAAACCTCCTCCTCAGACCAGACACAACCTAATTCAGTCCTTCAAACTGAGTTTTTTACTTAATTTCTACCAGCTCTCAAAGCCTCAACTGCGCCTTACTCATAAGGCAGTTCATGTACAAAAGGGAAAGCACAGTCATTTTGTACACAGGTCTTTGACCAAACTACAGGCTAAAAAATTAGGACAGCTGCTTATCATACATAAAAGAAAATGTAAACCTAAACAGTCCCACTATTATAGAATCAGTGTAGAATGGTGATTACTAGAGGTTGAGAGTGATAAACTGCCAATCAATAAGCAAAGTTTCAATTATGGGGACAACCTGCTCAGGACCAACCTTCTGTTCCTCTCTCAGACAGGAGCTTTCTTTCCCCCAATAAATCTGTTCTACTCATTAAAAAAAAAAAAAAAAAATTCAATTATGCAGGATGACCAAGTACTAAGAGATATGCTGAACAACACAGTGTTTACAGTTTATGACAATCTTCCAAAGGTGTTGAAAGTAGTTCTTTATTGTGGTGTTCTTACCACAATAAAATAAATATTTTTTCAAACTTCAAGTAGGGACCACCTATTCACAGTTCAGCTTTCATACATGTGGTTGGCCTTGCAAACATTATGACAAGGACAAATCTTCAGAAACAAGCTGCTACCAATACAAATCTTAATCTCCTAAACATGCCCTGACCCAACCCTGTAGTTAGCAAGATTCTGCCTAGCTTTCCATTGTGAAATTAACCTGTGAGACAATTTGATAAAATCATACAAATCCAGTGTACAAAAGAAGGGTAAATAAATTAACTTAGTAGAACTCTACACTCCTCTAATCTGCCTTTTCCTTAAAATTCTGAAAGTACCCTCTTAGTGATAAAATTCTTCTAAAAGTCAGAAAGTCACACTTTAAGAAATCTACCACAAAGCACACTAAAGCTAGGAGGTAAACAAGAGTTTTACACTGAAAAGAGAAAAATAAAAACAATTCTTGACTTTTGCTAAAGCATGTGATTGCTAAGTAATTTAAAACCCACAAAGTACTGTTTTCTATTATGTCTTTAAATTTTCAGTTCCATTTGTTTTAAACTTTATTTATTTATGTTATAGCCCACTCAGCCTACCCTGGGGGCTGGGGCTGGCACAGCATGTGGTGCCAGGGACCAAACCACGGTCCTTGTGGTTGCCTAAACTTGCCTAAGCAGGCACTTTAGACCACTAAGCTATCTCGCCTGCCCCTCAGTTCCATTTGTTTTAGAAAGCCCAATTACTAATATTTAAGTGATACATTTTTAAGAATCTATTTAGTCATTTAGTAAATATTTATAAATTGTCTATGTGCCTATCAAAATGTTAAAATATAACAGTAAATGACAAAACTTAAAAAATAAATAAATAAAGGCCCATGGTAGGGGCTGGGGAGATAGCTCCGAGGCACAAGAGCCTGCTGGGCAAGTGCAAGGTTGTGAGTTTGAACCCTGGCCCCACAAAAAAAAAAAAAAAAAAAAAAAGGCCCATGGTCCCTGATTTTTTTGAAAATATAATCTAAATTCCAAAACCTATACTGGAAACTCAACCACAATAAATCTAACCAGTAGCCCAAGAGCCAGTATCATTATTAAGGCTTATATGTATAATGTATCAGATGCTAGAGACTCTCAAATACTCAATCTTTCTCCAGCAGATACTTATTAATGTCTCCTGTGTGGAAGACACTCCACCAGGTTCACTGGAGAGATAAAAGGATGAATTAGACACAAATTCTGTCCTCAAGGAAGCTACTGGTTGTTCAAAGCCAATGGTTTTTGAATGGCAAGGTGAGTTTTCAAAACCACCACTAGCATAGTAAAGAAACAGACTCTGAAGTAGAAGAAAGTAATAAAAATGCACCTTTCCTCTGTTGTTTAGCTAATTAATTTTCAAGGAAGGCATTTAAAGTGGCTTGGAGACGATGATCAAATAAATTACCCTTCTTCCACTTGCAGCAGGCAGTAAAACCTACAAAATAGTGATTAAAGGCTATCCTACACTAGAGGAGAAATTAAGCAAAACATAAAGATAGACTGGGGAGGCAGATGCAATAGAGTTGGTGTGTCAGGTGAGGTTTTAATTTTTTAAAGTGTCTTGGTCATTGGCCATAAGACTGAAATGTGTACATTTGGTCCTTAGACATGTTTTCTGACAGGAACAGCTGCTAAATCCTTGGGATCTCAGGAGGGATAAGGGAGTCATTCATATGTTAACAAAATGGCAGGTGTCTGGAACCCCCTCATAATGTTGAGACATAGCAAACAGTATCTGAGGGAGGTATTTTCATGTGCTAAGTATCCTGGGGAGGGAAGTATACTAGAAGGTTATAAAACATCCTAGAGCCACAGTGTCTGTGATATTCTGTCCTATCTCTTGTCCCTCTATCCTGAAGCAAATCAAAACCCTAAATTACTCTTTGCCAGGCTGAGTCATAGTAATTTGAATCCCTTTACCCAAGGCATGTCATAAAACCTAAAAACATTACTCTAACCTCCTACTTGTCTACATAAGAACTCATCATAAAGATTCTTCTTTGACCTCCCTTGTCAATAAGAGATTATTAAAATCATTTCAGAAGGAGCTTAAGCCCACATCAAGTAGAAAAGATTGTTACCCAGAAAATCCAAGAACACAGACAGCCCTTGCTAAGTTTCCCCTCCTCACTCTATTACATTGCATCACACTGTTGTGCCCAATCATATTTGTATATGGCTGTCCACTCTTCATTCAAACTAACCACAAAAATGGACAGCTTTTCCAAAACCTTTGGGTCTTCATTGTGAAGCCTCCCAGGTATGATTCAACTATGAGTTTCTCTTATTAACCTGTTTTTTGTTATATAGGGGTGTTGATTGTAAACATTATAATGGGCAGGGAAAAGTATTATCTCTGTCACCTACACTAGCTTCAGGATGAAGGCTGATCTGAAGAAAGACTAAAGATGAAACAGTTGGTATGATCTGGACCACCCACCAACCTCAAGAAAGGAGAGGGGGCTGTAAATTAAGGTAATAAACAATAGTCAGCGATACAATCATCGTGCATATGTAATGAAGCCTCCACAAAACCCCAAAATAAGTAGGTCTAGGAAGCTTCCAGATGGCTGAACTTAGGAAGGTTTCAAAGAATAGTACTTTTAGAAAGGACATGGAAGCCTTGCCTTGGCTCATACTTTACTCTATGAATCTCTTCCTTCAGGCTCAGATATTTACCTATGTTGACAATATCCTTGATAATAAACTAAAAAATATCTGAGTTTTCCTGAGTCCTGAGCAAATTAATGGAAACAAAAAAAGGAAATCTGGAAAACCCCAGCTGGTAGCCAACTAATCAGAATCAATGGGCTAATAAAACTAGGCTTACAATCAGCATCTGAAACTGGCATCAATCTTATTAGGATAATCTTTCAACATTTGAGATCTGACACTATCTGCTAGTGTCAGAATATGATTAAATTAGAACACTACTGAAGGTTTTCCTGATGTGCAGAGAAAAATTCTACATATCTGGTTATGAATGTGTTCTGTGAGAACACAGAAGACTGACTTTACTTTTCCATTCTTACATTGGCCACCATTTAGTTTCCTAAATTACCATCAGATGAGCTAGTGGCATTATACAAACCAGTACACGATGAAAGACCTCACAAATTAGAAAGAGCAAAATAAAAGATATTAGGAAGCAGCCACTTTGCAAATGAGAAAAGGACCATGAGAGGAGGGAGGAGAGGGGAAGAGGAGTAAAAGGATTAAGATCAACATAATTATTATGTATTGCGAATATGTACTGATAAAAATATAAATAAAAACTAAGATTATAAATCACAAAGAACAAATGACTTAATGGACACAAAAGCTTTCTTTTATTAACTTGTTATTTTATAACTCAACAAGTTTTATAATTTACTAAATACTAGTAAAACTATCAGCAAAAGTATTAAGGGTTTTTGTTGTTGTTGTTTTGTTTTGTTTTGTTTGTTTTTACCAGCTCAACCACTCTGAGGACAGGGCTGATGCAGTATATGGCGCTGGGAATGGAACCACAGTCCCCTGCACCTGCCTAAGCGTGCCTAAGCAGGCACTTTAGATGGCTGAGCTATCTCGCCTGACCAAAATATAGGATAGTTTTAATGATTTCTTTTAAAACAACTACTTTAGGGAAAAAACTGGAACAGTAGCCATCAGAAAACTACAGCTTTGGTGGGGAGTGACACTGAAACACAGGGAACCTCAGGAGCTTCAGTGAGTTATGGCGGGGAGACTGCACCCACCAGCCCTCCACCACTACAGGGGAGCAATGCTGAATCTTGGTGAATCTCAGGCCCATCAGTGACCTGCTTAGAGGGGGAGACTCCAACCCCTCACTCCAACTCCTGACATGTAACGGACCCTGAGCCTCAATAAACCTTGGGAGTCTCAGTGTGAAGGAATCCTGGTACTTGGCCCATACTCCTACACTATGGGTTAAGCAGCTGGTGTGTGAAGTGCTCAGGACACAGCAACAGGTTTTTTGTCTTGAGGAATCCAGGGTAATTCTATTCTAACAAAGGGAAAAGTTTTGCAAAAACTCATAATTTACCATTGGTTCAGTTATTTAACTATAGGCTTTGACTCTATGGTCTAAAGTACAAAATTAATAGTGATCACATTTGGTCAGTTTCTGAATTATGTTTCCTTCTAATTGTACTACTGCAGCCTGGATGTCATATCTGTTGTAATCAGTGGCTCTTCACAATATTGGGAAGCTCTGGGGTAATAACCCCACTGTAACTCTACAACAAAAGACTAGGGACTGAGCCAAACAGAAACCAACATCTTGGGGCCCGACGGGATGGCTCAGTGGTCTAAAGCACCTGCTTGGGAAAGCTTGGGGGGCTTCAGGGACTGCGCTTCGATCCCCGGCACCACATGCTGCGCCGGCCCTGCCCTCGGGGTGGGCTGAGCCAGCCACGAAAATGAGTGAATAAACAAACAAAGGTTCTGAAACAAGAAAAAAAAAAAAAATTAAATTAAAAAAAAAAAAAAAAAAAAAAAAAAAAAAAAAAAAAAAAAAAAAAAAAAAAAAAAAAAAAAAAAAAAAAAAAAAAAAAAAAAAAAAAAAAAAAAAAGAAACCAACATCTTATTCTCAATTAATTGGGAAAGGCAGAATCTTGGGAGAGACATAAACAAAGAATCTTCTATATACAGAAAATATGCCTGAAATACAGACAATTCCAGGACACACTTTGATATTAATAATATAGCCACCTAGTGCCAACTATCACAAGGACCACCACAAAAAATAAAATGTTTCTGAGATATAAAATGCCAAAATGAAGGGAAAAAATGCAATCTCAGACCTCTAGCCCACCTGGAACACCTCCAGGAAACATCCATATCGAAGAACTTCAAAGGCACAAACCTGAAATTTCTAACATGATAGCAAATGAAGTAAAGAAATAACTCTATCAGGTTGTAGAAGAAATCAGATCAAAACAATCTCTTAAGTAGAAAAACAAATGACAACCATAATGAAAGAATTGCTCAGCATATTAAAAAACATAGATTAAAAAACAGAAGAGCATAGAAAAGTAATGGAATTCTTGAAAGAACAATATAGGAAAGAATTACAATGCATGAAACATGTTCAAAGCAATATCCAGGAAATTAAAATTTTCACTTACAGGGCAAAACTGCTTGAACAAAACTAAAGATAGACTTTCCAAACTTAAAGATGGCAATGCACCTACAGTTTGAGAAAGAGCTCTTAAAAATAATAATGAACCAGGAAATAATAGTTCAACAGTTGCAAGATGATGTAAAGAAAAATAATATAAAACTGGTATGTTGTTGGGGAGAAGAGACAGCTCAATGGCTTAACAACCTGCCTGGCAAGTTCTAGATTCCAAGCTCAATCCCTGGTATCAAAAAAAAAAAAAAAAAAACCTGATAGGTGTGGCTGCAAAGATAGCTTGGCAGTCTAAGCACCTGCCTAGCAACCACAAAGATTTGGCACCCTAGTAATGCATGCATGCTCGCACCAGCCCCAGAACCCCAGGTGCACCATGTCAGCCACTGAAACTGGACAGGGTGGTGCACACCTGTAATCCTAGTCCTGGGGAGGCTGAGACAGGAATATCACTACAAGTATGAGCTATGTAACAAGACCCTGTAGCAAATAAATATAAAAAAAAAAAAAAAAAAAAAAACTGGGGCTGGGGAGATAGCTCTGTGGCACAAGTACCTGCCTGGCAAGTGTAAGGTTATGAGTTGGAACCCCAGCCCCACAAAAGCAAAACAAAACAGGTTCACCCAGGTGTACATTTGGAAAAAATAAAATTTTATTATTAAATGAAAAAAAAAAAACTGATGTGTCACAAAAAGACCGGATTTGACACAGACAACATTAAGACTATTTGCAGAAATAATAGCAGGAAATTTCTCAATGATGGGACCAGAATCTGACATACAGTCAAGAGAGGTATATAGAACTCTAATCAGCTATAATGCATGCCAGCCCCACCCCTGGGGCATGCTGAAATGGCAACTGAAAATGGGGATGGTGGCATGTGCCTATAATCCCCGTGCCTGAGAAGCTGAAAACAGGAAAATCACTATAAATCCAATCTGTGTGATGAGACCCTGTACAAAATACCAAAAGATAAATTAAATAATAAATCTACACCCAGACATATAATGAAGATCTCAAGACTTAGCACAAGAACAGGATATTAAAACTGGTTATAGAAAAGAAACAGATCACCTATAATGTAAAGGCCATCAGAATCATGGCAGATTTCTCAACACAAACCATCAAATCAAGAAGAGCTTGAAATGAAGTATTTAAGGTTCTGCAAGAAAACAACTCTCAAACCAGACTATTGGACCCTGAAAAACTATCTTTCAAAATTAAAGAAAAAGAAAGATGCTTCCACAACAAAGAACTGAAGTCATGGCCAACAAATAAGCCCTATAAACAGTACTAAAAGATATTCTAGAAAGAGATAAAAAAAAAAAAAAAAAGACCACAACCCCAAGCACAATGATAGAAAGAAAGCACAAAGCACGGCAAGAAATTAAACAAAAGGAAAAAGTAGGAAGACAACAGCAAGAAAATAGCATGACAAACATAAGCCAATATATGTAAGTTATAACCACTAATGTAAATGGCCTCAATTCAACAATCAAAATCAAAAAAAACAAACTGGCATAGTGGATCAAGATACAAAATCTAACAGTAGGTTGTATACAAGAAACTCATTTAATTCAAAAGAAAATCAACAAAGTCAAAGGTTTGAAAACAATACTTGATGCAATAGGAACACAGAAAAAAGTTTCTGTTTCTAGACAATAGGAACTTCAAACTAAGAATGAACAAAAGTCAATAAATACTTGTTATGGGAAAACTGTAAATGGAAGATATAACAATCATAAATGTATATGCATATGCAACTATGTAAGACAAATCTTAACAGACATGAAGAAATCAAGCAATAACACAATTGTAATGCAGACTTTAACACTCCGCTATCTAAAAAAGATAACTCAACTAGACAAAACAATTAGCAAGGAAATGACAGAACTAATCCAAACTTGTTAACAACTGGACTTGGTAGACATTTACAGAGTGTTCCATCCAATAACATCACAATACACATTTGTTTGAGCTCTATACTCTAAAATAGACCATACACTAGCACATAAAACATGCCTAAGAAATTGCAGAAGAACTCTAATTGTCCCATACATATTATCAGGCCATAATGCAATGAATTCACAATTATGGACAAAAAAAAGTCACAAAAATTGCATAACCACATGAAAAGTAAATAATGCACTCCTGAACAACCAATGAGTCACAGATAAAATTTAACAATATTTACAGTCAAGTGCAGAAAAATCATCAAGAAGATAATATACCATTCATCCCATGAATTCAGAGATGGTACAAGATACGCAAATCAAGGCAAAAAACACATGATCATCTCAACAGATGCAGAAAAAGCTTTTAATAAAGTCCAACACTCATTCATGATTTTAAAAAAGAAACTTACAGAAAATCGGGATGGATGTTCTTTACCTTAATCTGATCAAAGACATCTGTGAGAAACCAACAGCCAACATCATACTAAATGGATAAAGAAATGAAAGCTGTCACTTGAAAATCAGGAATAAATAAATCAGACCCACATTTATGAACATCTTATTGTTTCCCTAGTATAAGAAACTTTGAAGAGTAGATAAAATTCAAAAGGTGCAATTGATGTGAAAAGGAAAGAAATTGCTAGGGAAAGGAGAACAAGAAAGAAAAAAAAAAAATACATATATATATCAGAATAGCTCAAATAATGGTATTACTACTTTCTAATGGTTTATTGAAAGGAACAGCTAATGCTTCATTTTTTGACCAATTTACATGCCTATATCTTAACAATTATCATGAAGATAGCAATATGCAATATAACAACCATTGTTAATTTCCTTTCATCTTGTTTTGAAATTCTGTATTTTTAACAGTTTTTCTTAGTTTTTTTCTCTACAAAATAAAAAAAAACAAGATGATAAGAAAGAAAAAGGAAAATATAGCTTTTTCTGGGATCTGAAATCAAGATACCTACAAAATAATCTGATTAAACAGGGAAAAAGGAGGCTGGAGAGATAGCTCAGCAGACTATCGCACAGGGGGATTGCACAGGGTCTGGGGTTTGATCCCTGCCACCACATGTTATACACCAGCCCCTGTCCCAGGTTTACTGAGCCAGCCACTGAGTCCAAGCATGGTGGAGCACACCTGTAATCCTAGTACCCGGAAGGCTAAAAGCAGGAAGATCTCCACAAGTCCAAGCTGCAGTGAGACACTGTACAAAAAATAAAGGAGGGGGGGGGGTTCCAGGAATTAGCAATGAGGTGACAGGATAATTAAAAACTACAGAGAAGCTGAATAAACAATACAGTGTAGAGAACAGAGCAGCCTGCACGGGCAAATACAGCCAGTCACAGGGGACCAGGGTTTGATCCCCAGCTCCAGAAGCCTTACTTGATCCACCATTAAGCCAGCTTCAGCCAGCCAAAAAAATAAAAAAAAAATAAAAAATCTCAGAGAACAGAGCAAAACTATCTGGAAGTTTACCCCGGCTCCTGAGGTAAAACCTGTCTCCATAGATACAAGGGCCAATAACTTCAAGGAGAAACGACATACCAGTCAAAACCCAAGAATACTATAACTACAAAAATAGTATGGAGTTTTACTCCAAAAGTGAGTCCTTCTGTACAGCTGACAATACTCAGAGAAGAAATCAGAGAGGGTTTAATCTGGAGCAACACTGGGAGGGACTCCTTTAAAACTGAGTCACAGAACAGCTTCACTTCAGAGTTTCCTGTATTACCCTACCACAGTGACTAGATGAGACAGAAACAGAGAGGGGTAGATGGTACATGCTAGACACAGACACCCTGAGAAGTTTAAACTCAAGTCCAGAAGAACATGGACTCCTCACCCACTCTCCACAGTGAGAAGCAAAGCCCAGCATATATGACTTTCAGATGGATGTTAAAGTGTTGGCATTAAACCCAGTGACCTACTTAACCCCCAACCACATCCACCACAGAGCTCAACAATCTTCTAAATTTCTCCATCTACTAACATGGAAAAAGGACATGCCTCAGCTTGGACTGCTCTCACAACCTAAACTGTAAAGACAGGAGGGTCTCTGGAATGCAAAGAGGTCGGGGGGAAACACCTAACAAAGTCACAAGCCATAAAATGAGAAAACCATGGCTCAGATTGCAAAACTGCAGGCCCTCATTCAAAACTAAAGAAGTTCTGATGGAAACATTTCTTTTTTCTCTCTTATTTTTAGGGGACTGGGTTTTCCTTTTAACTTTCTTTTTAATTATCTTCTTTTTGCTTCTTTTTCTTACTTGTTCCTTTCTATTGCTTTTATCTATTAACACATCCATAACGGGGCCATAACTCATATGTCTTCCTACTTGGAGGCACTCATTTGAATTTAATCATCTGATGTTATATCACTAATCCATGTATAATCTTTTGATAAGATACAAAAGGAATTAGTATTTCCCAGCTAGATTATTATTAGGCTCAGTGGTAATTTTTTCTTTTTTTAATCCATTTCTTCTTCCTTGATGGTTCTTATTTTCACTTAGGATTTTTGTTTATAAGTAACACATAATTTCATATAATATATGTATCTTATAACTCATTCATTTTCCAATTTTGAGTACTTTAATTTTATGAATTTTTTCCAGTTACACTGCCAAAGAAAATGGACTATTCATCAAATGAATTTATAACTATATCTTATCAGAAGAAAAGATAACTATCTATTACTCTTCAGATGAAGGTGAATTAAGAATTCTAAGAATGGAATCTTGTAGCCAATACAGTCAATGACAGGGTATGTATTTGAATATCAGTGAAGATCAAAAGGAACAACTGATAACAGAAATGTGACAGAACATGAGCACGCAAAAGTGTGAAATGCATACTTTCTAATATGAAATGTTAACTGCAATGATCCTTTTGTGTATTTAAATTATTGTTATCCAATAATTACTGAAAATTATAGCTGCAGAAACAAACATATACCGTACAATGCAGCTTTAGAGCAAAAAGAATAAAATATTAGCAATGCTGAGAATCTGTTACTATTAGAGATGAAAATTTCATATCTTTACTATTATTATGGGGATAGCACCATTACCTGATATTAGAGTGTATTATCCTGACTATAAAATGTATGCCAAAGGACATACAAAGTATGATGTGCAATGTGATCATATTTTTGGTTCTTTTAAGCCATTTAAATTTAAGCCATTTAAATTTCTAATAATACCAGCCGGGTGTGGTGGTGCACGCCTGTAATCCCAGCACTTGGGAGGCTGAGGCAGGAGGATCATTGTGAGTTCAAGACCAACCTGGGCTACAAAAGTGAGTTCAAGGCCAGCCTGAACTGCCATAGCGAGACCCTGTCTCAAAAAGACAAAAAATAAATAAATACATAAATAATAAAAATAAATAAACTTCTAATAATACTACCTGCAAAACCCAGGATCTCTTCAATAAATTTAGAAAAACTCATGGAGGAAGTTATAAGGACATTGAAGAATGCAAAAAACATCTGAAAGAAATATACTGATAAGTGGAAGGATGATTTTATGGAAAGGACATTTAAGTTTTCATCACATCAAAGGAAAATGGCAAAAATATGAGAGAAAATTTTATAAATTATGTTTGCCTAATGGTTATACTTCAGGTTTAAATGTTTACACTGGAAAAAGTGCAAACCCTTCTATGCATGGGCATTCTTACGATTTTGGTTTGAAATTGATAAACAGCTTATTATTTGAACACTGCACACATATGCTCGTAGTTATTATCTAAATGCTATATAACACTAGCACAAGTACTTCTACAAAACAAAGAAAAATATTTTAGTAGCACAGTACAGCCAAGCTGAAAATTTTTACCAGTCTAAGCAAAGACAAAAGCATGGCTAAACAATAAACTTCAAGGGGCTGGGGAGATAGCTCCGAGGCACAAGTGCCTGCATGGCAAGTGTAAGGCCGTGAGTTTGAACCCCAGTCCCGCAAAAAAAAAAAAAAAAAAAAAAAAAAAAAAAAAAAAAAAAAAAAAA
>PVJA010046587.1:0-15045 GCA_004027025.1 Myocastor coypus
TTCTTCTTCTTCTCTTCTTCTTTGTATTCTAGGGAAGGGTCTATAGGTTGTTCAGGGTCTCACTACTAGATCAGATTCATGAGCTGCCTGTTTATGCCTCCCAAGAGCAAAGATTACAGATGAGCCCCACTACACCCAGCCTCAATTTCCATCTCAGCATATCTGGGGGTGGGGCTGGAGTTTCTGCCTTAAAACAAGAGTCATCATAGTGCCTGTTTAGTTGGGTGCTTATATTTCACTTAAATACTTTGCAAGTGTCAGGGCCATAGTAAATCAATTAATGCCAACAACCATTGGTACTCCTCAGCTGGCATGAGACAGGCATTTTTCTCCTCCGTGCCCTTCCCCATGTATCCCAGTCTTCATTTTCCTCCACAGCCAGCCTCGCCACCCACGAGCTCTGCTGTAGCCCTTCTCTGCACAGCTTCCCATCATATAAAGACAATAACATGAAGCTATTAGTTTCCCTTGAGGGGAAGGTAACCATGTTTAATGGACCCTGGGCCACTCCTGGGGCCAGGAGGATGGGGCAAGGTTTGTGACACACTTGAGGATGCTAGATGACTTGTGACAGAGCTAGGCGACCTTCAGGTCCCTTCTTCTGCTTTCGAGAGGAGTTCAGTTGGGAAAATAAACATTCTTTTGTGAGGCAGTTTACTATGTAAATATCAGGAGTCCTTCTGTTGTCTGTTTGCGTTATTCGTGCTGTAATATTTGGAAATCACTTGCTTTTTTCTTGGAGCCATAAAGCTAACAGCCCTGACATCACCACATCCCTCCAGCAAACCCCAAGAGAGGCAGAAAGGACAGGCACCAGCAGAACAGAGCCAGCGGCTGGGTGATGTTGACTTGTGTGCCATCATTGTCTTCAGCAGGGTGGCTGATGATTGTTCTTTTCTTTTCTTTTTTTTTTTTCTTCTTCTCTGGAAAAACCAGGCTTGAGTTCTTGAGTTTCAGCCTACTGGTGCTCTTGACTGGCTCTTACCTTGCCCCACCACTCTGTTCCCTGCACACAGTGGGCAGGAATGTCTACAACCCACACCATAGGCTTCGCAGACTGAGGAGTGGGGCCAGAGATGGAATGAAGCTTCCTGTGCTTAGAAGCAAGCCCACATCAGCTTGGAGCTGTGGCCGCTTCCTTAGCAGGAGATGGCTCTTTTCATCCCCTTCCATTTCTTTCCTGTTAGCAGGCTCTTCATCACTCTTGGTACTGGAACTCTCTTGCTTCGGAGCTGGTACCAGTGTGGGGACCACTCATCTCAAGCCACCCTGGTTCAGAGGCAGCATAAACAGGGTCCCTCATGAATCATCTGGTACAAGAGATCAATACCTAGTTTGAACTGGGTTTGCTTCGAAAGCTGTTACCTGCTCCTCTGCTGTCACCGGGGCCTGGAGCTGGCTGGCTCGTGACATGGATGTTGTCTAGAATCACACAGAGGCCAGCCTGTCAACACTCAACGACTGGGTCAATACTCAGCTCACTTACTTCTCCCTGGATGTGCTCAACGTGGTAACAGAGGAAGTGTTGTGGGAGAGCAACTGCTGGCTGCACTGGCACAGCTGAGCGCTCAGTCTGGGCAGTTGTGGCTTGTGGTCTGCAGAGCTAACACTCAGAGCTAGGCTGTTGGCAAGGATGGGAAGGGACATTTGTCATCCATGCCAACTATAGTCATTTTCGTTGTGTGGAGCCATTTTATTTAATTTCACTGAGTTTAAAGAATGGTCTCTTTGGTTATTATAATATAGGAAAGACTGAGCCAAAACATTATTTCATAGCTGAGTGCTTGAGTATTTGAGTATGGGGGCAATGCTGCACACTCCCTGAACCCCTGCCCTCCTCCGGTGGATGTGATACCTTGGGGGTGCACGTGAGGCCGGAACCCTTCAGTTGCAATTGTAAATATGTTGCAGCCAATGGACCCAGCAGTTGGGAAAAGGAACAAGAGACGAAGGAAGCTTCCCTGTGAGGCCAGGAGCTCCAGGGTCCCCCAGCCCAGGTTTCCCTCCTACTTGGAGATGAACTGGGGAAGGGGGTCTAACAAAGGAGACCCAATTCATTTTGTGAGAGTAGGTAGAGGAGACTTGGGGGGGGTAACTAAGCAACATCTTTGGTGACAAAACCTGTCAATAAGTAGCTTAAGTTTTTTCCTGGGGACAAGGGCCTCACCATCTTTGCTCTTGGAGATATTCCTAGGCTGACCCATGAACAAGAGAGATGGAGGGCACACTGGGCAGAGAACTGAGGATGCATGCACCCCACATCAGAAATGTTCAGTTACACCTCCTGAGCTCAGGTAAGTGACCCAGACTCACAACTGCTCTACTAGATCTCTGGCCATAACATGGAAATGAGACATGGGTTCAGTGTGACTTGGTAACTTCACATTTCTGCCTTGGCCTGGGGCTTGTTGCCTTGGCTTTTGGCCTAAGCTTCGCTCTTGTGGCCCCTGGCAGAAGTTCTAGTGACCATATGAGGCCCATTTCCTTGAGGATGAAGACAGCAGTATTAGTCAGCCAGCAGAGGGTGGGTGACCCACAGGCAAAGGTGCTGGCTGAGGGCTGATGTCACTGTGCCTGGCGGGAGAAATGCCCTCTAGAGGACAGCCAATGGGGTTTTCAGAGTCAGAGAATGGAGACTTGTGGTGAGGAGCCTGTCAATCTGGACAAAAATAGACCTGGAAGCAAAGCAAAAATTTAACTGCCAGGAACTGAGTCTCCTGAGAATGGCTGAGAAGGTGCCAGCCTGTGGCACCTGGTCAGGAAGACAAGCACAACACAGGCTCTGTGCTCAGAGGGCACCATGGACTAGACAAGAAGACGTAGAGCCATGGGACCTGGATCCTCTGCTCATCCCCGGAGCGGACAGGTTAGTTCAGTACACTCCTCCGCTGCCACCAGATGCCACCAGTGGGCCATCAGAATCCACTGATGGAATTTTTCCAGAATACCTGGAAAATATGGCTGCCTTGTTGCAGACAGGGACAGTGTCCTTCCACCCCAAATGTGTACTACACAGTCCGACTTTCTATTTCACTGTCTTTTCCCATAATTTATCAATTTTTTGAAAACATGGGTAGGTATGATGGGTATTTATTTTTCCATTGATCTTCATATTTACAGATCTTAAAAGAATGATGAAAACTTCATCTGTTATGATCGATTTTTATGTTTTCACCTAAATAGTTTTATTGTAAATTTTTAAAAGTATATCTTTATAACATATGAGACAAATCTTCTGGCATAAGCATCTGTCTGACAAGCACAAGGGGCTAAGTTTGATCCTTGATACAAAAAAAAAAAAAAAAAAAGACAAATCTTCAACAGGAAAAAATATCATAATAGATGATCATTAGAATAACTGTAAATGCCATTGGAGTCAATAGACTAGATTTCAACCTTTTTATTGAATAAAGTACACTGACTTTAGAAGGCCTATTTCACAGTTTTTATCTTTACATTTTTATGATATACCTCAAAGAATTTTTTTTTGAATTTTATTTATTTTATTTTCTTGTTTCAGAACCTTTGTTTATTCACTCATTTTGTGGCCGGGTCAGCCCACCCAGAGGGCAGGGCTGGCGCAGCATGTGGTGCCAGGGATCGAACCGCAGTCCCTGAAGCCGCCCAAGCTATCCCAAGCAGGTGTTTTAGACCACTGAGCCATCCTGCCAGGTCCCACCTCAAAGAATTTGTTAGTCTTACAAAGCAATAACCTTTTAAGAATGAATGATGCTAACTAAACTGCTTTGGCTATTTTACGTTCAGAATACCACAAGAGAGGTCTCATTACACTTTTTCAAAAATCAAGCTTCATCATGAACAAAAATATTAGGGAAAAAAAGCAGAGTAGAAGTTCTCTGTTTGACTGCTCATAAAAATAATCATGAGAAGCAGTGTATCAGTTCCCTTTGCTGCTGCTGCGGGTGTAGCTCTGCTGAGGGTGAGGAGCCTGGATGATATTCAGAGTAGGTGTGAGGCACCAGTGCTCACCGAGGGAGGACAGGGTGTGAGCTCACAGCTGTAAGGGGTGCAGAAGCCAGATGTGGGCCTGAGGAGGAGCTGCCCTGCTGCACACAGTGGGGACCTTGACTGAGTCTGAATGAGCCACCAGAATTGTCCCACAGTGAAGAAAGGGGCTAGCCATATAAGACAGCACCCCCGACCCGACAATCTGTGGTTTTGCTTTCTATCTTTTCAAATGCCATCAGTCAACTGAGGTCTGAAAACATTCAGTGAAAAGTTTCAGAAATAAGCAATTAGTTTTAAATTGTGCACATTCTGAGTAACAGGATAAAACATTGCTGTATCTTGTTCTATTTTTCCTGGGTATCTCAGTTACTTTTCTCTCACTGCTGAGACAAAATGCCCAACGCCCATAATTATGGAAAGAAAGGTTTATTTCACTCATACCTAGTGGAGGTTTCAGCCCATACTCAGCTGGTAAAGGCAGAGTGACACATGGCAGAGGGCAGCAGTTCATGGCAGCAGAACACAGTAATAACCAAAGGGCACTGAGTGCTGTCCTGTTGCGGCTCCTTCTTTTCTTCTATAGACCAAGCTGTGGTCCAGCTAGCGGGGTCCTCCACTCACCTGCTGGTCTCCTGCATAAGGTGCCTGCAGGTAATGAACTGAAGCTACAGGACAAAATTTCTGTGCTCATCTTCATGTTTCCCTGGGAAACATTCCTTCACTCTGGGAACTGGAGCCTGAAGATTCAGCAATCCTGAAACTCTATAAGCAAAAGCACTCATTTTATAATTCAGTCACTGATGGGTGTGGTGAACAGGGCTACTTCTCCATCTGGATTTCCATCATACCTATTGTGATACATGATGTGTGGTGGTCATTATTTCATGCACACCACAGCTCGTGTGATGCCCCTCTGCTTGCTCAGAGCAGCTCACAAGCTTGAGCCTGGATGCTTCCTCCAGAGATGATAGCGCTCTCTCTGAGGCTAATGACTTCTGAGCAGTTGCTGTATATCACAGCCTTTGAGTCTCCCTGTCTGGCATTGAACATTGAGTAGTTGTCATATTGGTACTGATAAAGATCGTGTAGGTACGAAAGACAAACATGGTGAAATTAACTGTTGCTTCTTCCTGGTGGAGTTTCTAGTGAAATCAGTGGTCACCAAGTGGTCGTGCCAGGGAGTAGTTGGTGTGGTTGTCCCTATTCACCTTTGGTGTTGACAGTGTGGACATCCAGCAGGAGCGGTGACTACAGCCTTGGTGGGTGAAGCTCGCTGTGAGCCCCTAGGTGTGCCTTTCCTCCTTCCTCTGTCCACATGGGCTGTTCTGTCTGTGTCAACACATAAGTGGCTGGGTCTTTTTTGTCCTTTAGTGCCTTAGTGCAGGCCAAAGGCAAGTATTCCATGAGCTTCCTAAATAAAAGTCCAAGGCTTCAATGTGACTGCATTTGGAGGTTGGGCCTTTGGGCTGAAGAGATAATTAAGAGTAAATAAGGTCACAAAGGAAACCCTACTGCACTGAGTCTGATGTCCTTTTAAGAGAACAAATTCATCAGGGATGTATATACAGATGAAAGGCTGGATAAGGGCACAGCATGAAGCCAGAACCTGCAGGCCATGGACAGCGGGTGGGTGACACTGGGCCTCAGTCACCTGCCCACATAATGTTTTTTTTTTCTTTAATTTATGTTTATGGCTGGCTCAGCCTGCCCTGAGGGCAGGGCTGGTGCAGCATGTGGTGCCTGCAATCGAACCGCGGTCCCTGCAGCCGCCCAAGCTTTCCCAAGCAGGCGCTTTAGACCACTGAGCCATCCTGCCAGGCCCCACCTGCCCACATAATGTGTCTGAGCCTTTCAGGCCTGCTGTTCCTGACCTCAGGTGACCATTTCTACCTTGTAATGGATTGCTGCTGAGCCCATGTAACTTTATAACTCATGGGCCACAGAGCTCAGCTTCCTATGAGCAGGCAAGCCACAGCACTATTAAATGCCTAATCTCCACCAGGATCCGGGAGCACATCAAGGTCTGCATGTGAATTCAGTTCTCTGCAGTGCATTACATGGTTTTGCTTGAGAACCTAGTCACTTGGCCACTCTTCTGGTGGGGCTCATCCCAAGGTCTTTCTCCACCACTGATGCCTCTCCTAATGAGAGGGCTGTCTGACCACAGGCCAGGTAGGAGGAATGATTACCCTGCAATCTGCACCTGCTATGGAACCCTTTCCTGCTCAGGACCCACCTACAGGGCAGCATTCCAGAAACGTGGCACTCCCACACGCAGGAGAGCCTTTCCAGGCGCTTTCTTCTCAGTGGTGGGAGGAGGGAGATGGGATTGCTTTTTTCTGTTCTTTGAGGGGTTGTTGCTACCTGGACTCTTCATACAGTTTATTCTCTGGAGCACATGTGTCCTGCTAGGATTTTCAATATATTTGTCACTTCTTGTTTCTTTGTTCCAGTGAGCATGATGGCATTCAGATCATAGTCTAATGGGGTACAGAATGCCCCCAGTTGGAGATTGGCAATAGTTTTTCTGGCTAGATTGTAATGATTTTAGGCTGTGAAAGCCACATGCATTCTTTGGTATATATAATCTGTTTTTGTTGTTGTTGCTGTTTTTGTTTTTTTACAAGCCTTTAAAATTTTCAAAGTAAAAGCCAGGTTTGGCAACCCAGCCATATGAAAACAAGGTATAGGGTCAGTAGGGCCAATCAGTCACAGTTTTTCTAGCCCTTGTTGAGATGTCCCAGGTACTCTGACATGACATTAGTCAGGCCAGAGGGAGGAGGGTCAGCACCAGCCTGGGGTGGCAATGAGCTCCTCCATCTGCCAGGAACGGGACTGCTGCTCATCTTTTTTGCTGGAGGATGGACCAGCACACACTCCCCAGTCAAAGGCAGTTCCCTGTGGGTCTGTGTTAGTGTCTCTGGCAAAGATGCTGCCCACAGCCTGTGGCTACAGTGGAGGCTACCGTGTCTGTGTCTGTGATAACCTGCTCTCCACACCACAGCCCACCAACTTCTACAGGAGCAGACTGAGGAGGCCAGTGGGGACATGACCATGACTCTGTCCCTGCCTCCCTTAAAGTTCTATTGGTGGCACTGAGCTCTGCCTTTTCCCTGAAGATGCTCCTCTGGGTTTGTTTTTCTTTTTTTAAACACTAGGAGCTTCTCTTCGACTTTTCCCATTATGGGAACAAACTCTGACTCGCTGTAGGGGTTCTAACACCTACCAAGTATTTCTAGTCCAATTCTGCAATCCGTCGGTAGAAAAATAGCAATAGTGGCCCATGGGTCGAATGAAACTTCCATGAGCCAGAGCTCTATTTATGCCTTAGTTTTAGGTGGCAATATCATTAGATACTTTCTGTCTAGCAGCCTGGACTTCCCCCCTCCTCCACTGCATGGTTATTTATTGCTCTGGGTGGGACTGATCTCCATGTCCAGTAAGCTTCCCACTAATATCCCTTCTGGGGACCTCTTTTCCCACCCCACCTCACTTCCCTACTCCTTGACCTGAGTTCTCTTATAGGAGACTTACAGGGGATCCCATGCTAAGACATGGAAATTGCTCTGAAAAGCAGGAACAGTAGCACCCCCATTAAACGTAGTGATGCTAGAATGAGATCTGACAATTGGAGACACCACACCCACCATACATTCCTAGTCCTTCTCCTTATCTCTAGCCACTGCAGGTTGTTCATACCCCGCTGTCCATAGAGGAGGGTTATTTGGCTTCACTCTAGCTGGCTACTCCTTCCTACCTGGGAAAGTGCAATGAGAGACCTGGGCAGAGCAACCAGGGAACAACACATTCCTATTTACTGTCCCTCCCAATATTGAAAAGCTGGCTCACGTCTGATGCAAGTTGGTACAGCAACAGACAGGTGAAAAGTAAGTGTGGAGCAAGGCCACATATATTCCCAAAACCAATACCTGAACAGTGACACGGCTCTGATACCCTAGAGAGCTGTGCTGATGCAATGTGGTGATCGCTGAGCTAGGGGCATGAAATACATTTCAACTTAAAGTGCTAGAGCAGGTCAAGAACCCATGGCAGCTCAAAAGGCACCTGCACTATAGTGGTTACTTTCATGCACTGACTTGAAGCTATGTGCTCAGTTGTGTGGGTGAGCATCAGTGTGGATGTCCTGGGGAAGATATTCTTACAGACTAGGCCAACACTCAAATCAATAGACTTTGAGGCAAGATCATTACACTTCAGAGCATGATGGAACTCCTCCAATCAGCAGAAACCCTTAGAGAAAAACCTGAGATCCCTGCAGGGGAAAGAATTCTGTCTCTGTGCTGGCTTTGAACTCAAGGCTCTGACCGGGCCTTCTGCTGGAATTTCCAGCCCTCTCACCTGCCCTGGGGATTTCAGACTTGCCAGTCCCCAATTGCCTCTATTTGTTTTGTTTCCTTGGAGAAGCCTGATCCCATAGCTACCACAGATAACATTGCTATCTCTGGAAGAATAGCCCCACGCATGGCACCCCTTATCTGGAGATTCTGGTGGTGCAGTAGCCTTCACATTGTTAGCATGGGTCCTGAGTAGGCTGAGGGGATAAGAGGGTGGAAAAGTCCCTTGGGCTGTCCTTGATTTGAGAGATCTAATAGGTGAGGGTGGCCCACACACCTTTGTCTTGTCTTCCTCCGGGGGTCTCCCACAGCACTGCACATGGAGAAGGAACCTGGTGATCATTGTCTTATAAATGAGCAAGAGCCTGAGACATGGCTCTGAGCCCACTTGGCAAAGCAGCGGACTGCTGTGGGAGGGATCCACAATCACCTGGAGGTTTGTCCCCTCCAAAAATCATCATCACACCTTTCCTGGGATCTGTACCTTCCTCTTTGGAGCAACATGTTTATGGAGACCGATAAGCATAAGTGCATCCAAATACAGAACATGGAACAGAAATACATTTACTTAAATTTTATTTCCGACATGACTCCACTATTGCTTGGGTGCTTGCCGAAAGCACTGCTGTGTGGCTGGTCTGAGCTTGCCTGGCTCCCCCACTCATACACTGGAGTCATCGCTCACACTGCCCAGAATGTGGTGGCAGCACAGTTGGAACGCATCGTTAAAGAGGTGATTCAGTTAACATGAGAGGACTAGGGAGGTCATCACCCAGTGACTGGAGTTGTAGACAGAGGAGATTAGGGCACAGACACATGGAAGAGTGACACCACAAGGACACAGGGAGAAGGTACCATCCCCAAGCCGAGCAGAGAGGCCTCGGGAGGGATGAGCCCTCCTGCTACCTTCACTTGGACTTCTGACCTCCAGAATGGCTAGGGAATATGTTCCTGTAGCTGAAGAGCTGCCCTCAGACTGTGGACTTGCCATGGTAACCCTAAGAAATGAACACATTCTTCTCCCCTCCTCTGTAGTAAGTTTCAGGGACTCTGGGCTGTAAAACCTCTGGTTGGGAATGGAGTATCTGAACCTTGTTCACCATCTAATGCACTATAGCCCAAGAGATGGCCCCAGGTCATTGGGCCTGAGTCCTCCTGTAAACCTGGCCTCAGCTAGGGTAAGATACAGTTTTTGAGGTCCCTGAGAGCCTCGAAAGCAACCTTTCCTAGATCTCTTGAGGATTTGCCTCCTTTTTCCTCACGACAGAGTATGTGAACATCTGCTTGACTCAGAGAAAACCCTGTCCCAGTGAGAATGTTGCTGCTTGTTGCTTTGTAGTCCAAGATGTTGCGCTCCTGCCACAGCCTTCTCATTTACACACTCAGTGCATTCCCTAAAATCCCCAGGGTTTAGGCTTCTGGAAGACCAAAGCTAGGCCATCCTCTGATCTCTCTAGCATGCATACACATGGCTTCCCAACATGGTCGAGGGCTCAAGACAGCCCGTCTCTTTCTCCCACGAACTGAGCTCAGACCTCCACGTGGAAGTGTTCCATGGGTGTTGTGGTTCCTCCTACATGGGTGGGAAGAGCAGGAGAAGTGAGGTCTGGGGAGGGGAGGTCAGATGAGACCACCCAGCAGAGCTCCAGGCCCAGGAGGGCCTTGGTTGCACCTCCCCTTGCAGTGTGCAGGTGGCTAGCTAAGCACTGCCTCAGCCACTGCGGCCTGGGCATGTAAATGACTTGCAGCTGTTATGTGTTATTCTGGCTCAGCCTACTTACCCTTCTAGGATGCTTGTAAAAAGTTTCCACTTTCCTCCTATGCTTTCCTACTGCCTTCAGTTCATACCTGCCCATCTCGAGTCACCACATGGGTCTTCCCTTTCTTTTCTGTCTGCTCTGCCCCATCCGGGGCATTACTTGCCATGAACATAGCAAAGCTGTCACCATAACTGGCTGTTTTTCTCATGACTACTGTCTGTGACATCTGCTGATGGCTGAGAAAAATCTGGGCCATGGATTGTGTACAGTCAACACCACAGACATGTCTAACTCCTAATCCATCCCTACCCTGTACCTGTGTATGTCACTCTGTTACAATAAAATGTCTTCCCACATGCAACTAAGTGAAAGACCTTCTAAGAGATCATCTTGGGTTAGCCAGGGGAGTCCATATCAACAGCAGATGTCCTCCTCACAGCCAGGATGAAGACACAGGAGTGACCACAGTAATGCTGCTGAAAGTCTGGGGCCATCGCAAGTTGGAAGAGGCAAAAAACAGATTCTCTTTTTAAGTCTTCAGAAGGTGTGTGACCTGTGGGGTCTCTATTTCAGATTTCTGGTCCCCAGAACTGTGAGAGATTAAATTTTCATTGTTCTCAGCTGATGAGTGTGTGTTCCTTCGTTGCTGCAGACTCCTCTGCCCCCATGGAGAGTGCTAATGTCCATGTAGGGGACCCATCTCTGCAGACCTCTCTGCTCCATCTCCAAGGAGTGTGGAGCTCCCCTGAGACCAGACTATTCATAGATTCTTCTATTTGTTCCAACCCCTCTCTGCCCATAGCTGTTCTAGAGGTAAAGTGAACAGCAGAGGTTGTGACTGTCAGCTGCAAGTGGCCTCTGTCCACTGTTAGGGCTCTATGTCCCCAGTGCAGGTGAGCCTGGGGCTAGACAGGTTTTGTACAGCAAGTGGGGACCCAAGAAGAGGAGACTAGAGGCCACAGATATAGGGAATGAGGCTGCTTTCACCTGCATAGAGCCATGGGAAATTGCAGACCACAGCTCCCATATCTTCTACTATCCAGACATGAAAATAAACTGTCTCAATTTTAAATATTGGCCAAGAATATTTTAAAACACATGCCTTCCATATGGTTCTTGGGTCAAAGGATCTCAGTGGGGATCCTTGGATAATAAGAGTTTCTGGGTAGTTTCAAGCTTCTGGAAACTTCTAAGAGATATTGCTTGGATTTTTTTCTTTCATCTTTAAATAGATTTTCTAAGCTATATGAGTGATCAGAAGATGGGGGAAATACCAGGAACCACTCCTTTTAGTGGTGTGCTTATTTTATTATTATTATTTTCTGTAGGAGACCCGTTGGACCTGTTAGTGAACATCTCCTGGTTCTCTTTATTTGAATTTTGTATTCTGTGTCTGTTGCCTAAGCCCATGCCCCTGGCTGTCTGTGGTTTATCTAAGTGTGAGCTAGAGAACATTGGGAGAGTCGGTAAGAATAGTGCCTTCTATCTGTCTCTTGGGCAGCCAGTGGGGTTGGATCTCTACCTTTAGCGTATGCTAGTTAAGCACCCAAGGCTACTGCAAGCCATGGGAAGACTTTCTCACCGCTCACACTTGTTGGTATCCATCTTATTCTTATCTCAGATGAATCCTGATCCAAGGCATGCTCTATCATTTCAACTTTGAGCAAAAGAGACAGACCTAGAAGAAAATGTTGCTAAAGGTTTATATGCGTATATATCTTTAAATATTGGGAACTCTAAAAAAAATATTGGGAACCCTACAATTGGTGTTGCCTGCCGAGTGGATTTAAAATCTTGCAACATAGGGGATGAACTTATTTATGGGGCAATTTCATAGTTTGGTGGGGCAAGACTGAATCCCAGGATTGGGCCCACCTGTCCTTGAACCAGGGCTCCCCACTTTCACAGCAGCTCATCTGCCAGTGAAAAAGGAGGTGCTCAAGAATCAGACTTGTGCTGATGTGTCCTTGAGTCCCTTTCATAGCAGCAAAGAAAGGCAGGGCTTCTGCCCACACTGCTTCCTGACTGAGCAGCTTTAGACTTATAAGTCCTATGATCTGGATGCAACCTCTGAGTTCATCTGTGCAGTAGAAATGACAAGGACACCTGTAAAAACAGCAGCTGTTATGGGCAAATACACCCTGACCATACTTTTCTAGTGAAAATATGTGCTTTAGTCTAGTGGTAACCAGCTGTGCATCTTAGTAGCTGTGAGGAGAATATAGGAAACAACCTTTGCATCCACTCAGTTGGTATTATAAACAGCATGGTGTGTGCATGTGTCACAATATGGAAATGGGTGGGTTTCACCCATATTATGTTTTGTGTTATATTTTTGTGTATATATAATTTTAACACATGTTTTATTGTTTTGTTTTTGGTAGAATTAGCCCAAGTCAGTACAATGTTACATGAAAATCCACGTGCACAGCTTTGGGAGGTGATTGAAAGTGAGTGCTCAGGTGACACAGCTGCTGTTGCTGACTTGGGTCACGTGAGTCAAAGAAGTTATGGGGACTGGCAGAGAAGGACAGAAAGTGGACCTGATGCAGACGAGGGTGTCGCGGTTACTTTTTACTCATTGCTGGAACAAAATACTCGATACCAAAAATGAAGGAAGGAAAGGTTTACATAGCTCAGAGTTAGTGGAGGTTTTAATCCATACTCAACTGGCTCCAACACAGAGAGAGGCACATGGCAGCAGTCCATGGTGGCAGAAAACAGCAAAACAGTAAGAGCAAAACGGAGGAGTAGCAGCAACAATGGCAACAGAGAGCAAGCCTGTCTCCCTTATGTTGCATTCAGGCTATCTGCCCCAGGCCAGGTGTAGTACTCACACCCATAATCCCAGCACTGGATCGTGTATTAATCATAAAGTCTAAAAGTCTTCCCCATGACTTACATGAGGCTTTGAGGGGACAACTATACTGAAGAGGAAGACAGCAATGTAAATAAATATTTGACAGGGGAAAGCAGTCAGATATGCCTTGAATGATCCAATGTTCGAACTAGAGTGGAAGATGTTATTAGGTCTTTCCAGGGGTGAAATCTAGACAGCATGGCAACGCTGCTATTCAATGCTAGAAATTGCTATAACAGATAGTATGGTATAAAATGTTTTCAAAGGTACTAGTAATGAAATACAAGTAAAACATTCTACATGCATCAATAGTAATACACAAAGTATATTTATCATGACACCTTGCTATCTGAACTAAGGACCTTAATAGCCAGACTTTATCATTCTAATCATCAGAAATTAAAGGATTTATGGAGACATAGCAGATGAGGCATTGAGATTTTTTTAGAACAATAATAACACTCAAGAGATTTGATTTCTTCCAAAATTATCTATGTTTTGAGGACAAAAAGACCCACCAAGAAAGAAAAAAATATCCAATAAATGTGCTTCTATTTGCAAGCTTTGATTTTAACTGTCAATTTATACACTGTCCAAAAACATAACAACTGAATAATAATTTGTATCATTTTATGGTTTTTTGTGAACGTTGGGTATATGCCAAATAAACCTTCCAAATATGACCTAGAAATATATTTTCTTGAAGGACTGAGCCATGAAATTGAGAAATGATCAACACAACAGAGGAGGAACAGTATGCATCTGTCCAAAGAACCTCAGAAAGAACTCTGGAGCAAAGATATTGCATGGCTTGAATTTAGAAATTCATCCTGAAACTCAACCACTAGGTCTTTATTTGGGCAGCAATAGTTTGTATGGTGTTGTGAATAGATTTGTTGCATTTATTTAAAAAAGTAACCCAATGTCTCTAGATTTTTACTAGTTATTCTTTGGTGTAACATTATTTGCAAGAGCACCAGTTGACCAGCACAGAAACTATTTTCAAGAACAAAGCTGAGATCCCTGAAAAAATATTGACAGTTCACAACAGAGAAATTTATAGTGCAATCTTTGGATTTCAGAAAGACTTAACTTTGACCTCTTATATGACCAAGAAAAAAGAAGTAGTATTGATGCTGTGAACATTATATCCTGTTGGTAACGTTGATAGTGAAGTGGGATGTGGTGGTACATACCTGTCATCCCAGCACTTGGAAGGCTGAAGCAGGAATAACCAGAGTTCAAAGTCAGCCTGTGCTACATAGTGAGTTCAGGGCTGGCCTGGAATACATAGCAACCGCCTATCTCAAAAGAAACACTCATAGTTAATCCTCAAGACAAGTGAAGCCAGAAATGCTGAGATTTTACAACAAAGAGAAAAACAGGGTAGACAGGGTTCAGGAGTTATGCAGCAACTAGGATGGTACTTGAAACATCCTATGTTGGCCTATGGTTGTGCCTTACTAAATCCTAAACGTGTCAGGCATAAGTAGTTTCATAGTTTACAAAGAAAATAACAAGCACAAAATAATCATGGGATACTTTTCTTAGAGAATTAAGTCTGGAACTGATAAATGACCAATTACACCAAAGGAAGAACAGTGTATGTCTGCCCAAAGAACTCTGCAAAAGGACTGTGGAACAAATTGGTGGACACACAGGTGAAACATCACAAGAATCTCCTAAGAAAACAGGAATACCAGTACGATGTCAAGAATCTCTTAACAAAGAAGATAGGAAAACAAAGTACACGTGCTACCAGTGCAAGTGATATTTGGGTATGGGCCACGCTATTGTCACGTGTGAAACTGCCTCAGGTGTGATAATTGAAGTAAAGATTATGCTTGTGGTGGAGCTTTATTTGTATTTTAATTGCAGTTTGTGTAAGAATGTGTCTCTTGTTTTTACTTAGATTTAGTAAACAAACAGTTGATGTAGAAATGTTGATGTTTATTCTAAACACTCAGTACATACCTGTTAATTCATTTTATTGACATTTCATTTTCATGCTAAGCGTGCGTTGTACTGCACACTAGTAGGAAACTCGTGACAAAAGAGGAGGACAAACTCGTGACACAAGAGAGGTGATAAGTACGGCCTG
>PVJA010046588.1:0-15050 GCA_004027025.1 Myocastor coypus
ATATATATATATATATATATATATATATATATATAGTGTTAAAGAGCCACATACTGATTTTCATATAATGTTTTGTGATGAAAATGTACTGCTACAGTCCTGAATTTGAAAAGAAGGTTTTCATTTATATGTATTTTTGGGATAAAAACGAAGTTTGTAAATATAGCCCCCCCACCAAGAGAAGATTATCATAGTATCAAATGTCCCATGCCCCTATACAAGAGATGAAAAAAATCCATATAGAAAAGAGATTAAGAGCCAGACGTGGTGGCTCACAGCTGTAATCCCAGCACTTGGGAGGCTGAGACAGGAGGATCGGTGTGAGTTCGAGACCAGCCTGGGCTACAAAAGTGAGCTCAAGGGCAGCCTGAACTGCATAGTGAGACCTTGTCTCAAAAAAAAAAAGAGAGATTAAATAAATAAAAAGTATAAGTACCCCCACCAAAGCAGCCTGGGCACATTCCCACAGAGAGAGACAAGTGCAAGGTTCTCCTTGACAACTGTTCCCTTCCCACCACACTGGAAAAAAAGGCCCACGGACAGGTTCCGCATGGAACACCAGACAGATACCATCCTTGCTCAACCAGGTTCCAAACTAGAAGGCAAGGCTGTACTCAGGAATGTGGTCAGAGGCCATTAAAATGACTGGGACAGTTTGTTTCAAGGGAAAAAAACAGACACGACCAAATTATAAGATAAATACAAACTCCGAAGAACCTTGGCATGAACCATCATCAACTTCATAAATTAGATATATTTCAGTAATAATTATATAGAAAGTATGTTGCTATCAAAGAATATAGACCTCTGAGATTGTAATAATAATCAACACTAAGAATTTTCAAAATGTTTGTTGCCAGTTAAATGCTTTAAACTTGACTGCTAGGAAAAATATAAGTTTTAATATCTGACTTTATTTTGAAGAAGTGATCATTAATTCTTATTTCAATTAGTGCAAACAATTCAGAAGTATAGAGAGTGCAAAGTGAAAGCATCATTGCAGTTTTCCACTGCCTCCTACTTGCCCAAGCCCAGGCCCCAGAAAAAAAGGAAAACTTCTCAAAATAATTCAGTATCCTTTTTACCCTTCTAGTAATTCCAGAGGGCTAGTGGTACTGCCACACATTTTTGGTGGACTGATGAATATACTTTTGAATAAAATTTTAGTACACTCTAGCTGAGCATGGTGGCACATCATTATGATCCCAGGACCTAGGACACGGAGGCAGGAAAATTGCCACAAGTTTGAGGCCAGCCTGGGCAATATAGTGAGTGAAAGATCACAGTGAGATCCTGTCTCAAAACAATTTTTCATTTAACATATTCTATGACTTGCTTGTTTGTGTTTTTCTTTGAGGTGGTTTCTTGTCTTTTTGAGACAGTTTCACTGTGCAGTTCAGGCTGGTCCTGAACTCACTCTGCAGCCCAAGCTAGCCTTGAATTCACAGCACTCCTCCTGCCTGAACCTCCTAGGTGCTGGGATGACAGGTGTGTGCCACCACGTCCAACATGTTCTTTGTTCCCTAATAAAAATGAGAATGTACTATCTACATTGAATTTACACATTTAATTTTAATAAAGATTTGCCCAATCAATAGCTCTATTAAAACTACCAGCAAAGTAGCCCATCAACTGGTATGTCAAGCAAATAAATATTGCCCAGCAAGCAAGCAGCAATTCCAGAATACCTCGAGGTCTTTACTCAACAAATACTCTAAAGAACAGCTATAATTCCCTTAATATTTCTCAATTTCCTCCAAAAATTGAAGTAAGATAAGTTAATTACCATTTTCTTCAGAATCTATATAAGCATTGTGGGTTGAGTTGCTCCCACAAAAGCACTAAACCCCAGAACCTCACAGTGTGACTGACAGGGGCTCTTTAAGAAGGTGATGAAGTTGAATTGAGGTCACTGGAATGAGCCACAATACAGTATGACCATGTCCTTATAAGGAGAGGAAGTTAGGGTACAAACACATGGAGATGATGGACCACGTGAATACACCAAGGAAGGGTACCAGACACAAGCAAGAAGAGGCCTCTGAAGAAGAACGCTGTCACCCTACCTCAAACTTCAAACCCCAGAGCCATGGAAAGGAAATGTCTGTCTTTGAATTCCTTCAATCTGTAATTCTTTGTTATGACAGTCTTAGGAAACTAAGGCAAAACTTATCTGTGATCATTAGAGCCTAATATTAAGAAGATCACAAGCCATCATAATCTGCTGTTTTACTCTCTTTAAAAAAAAAAAAAGTTCCCTAGCCTCACTAAGCCTATTAGTTATTTCCTGGTTTTGGGACAAAACCCTCAGCACCTGCAGTTTCAGGGAGCAGAGGCTTATTTGGCTCCTGGTTTTGAAGGGTCCAATCCATGGGAGTTCAGCCGGCTCCAAAGTAGAAACTATGACACAGAGTAGGCAGAGGAAAGCTGGTAACCCAAGAGGAGGGAGGGGGTGGGGGAAGGAGGGTGGAGGGGGAAGAAGGGAGAGGGTGGGAGGGAGAGAGAGAGAAGAGAGGGAGAGAAGGGGCAAGAGAGGGAGAGAGAAGGAGAGGGAGAGAGAATGGGAGTGAGGAAGGGAGGAGGAGAGAGAGGGAGGGAGAGGGAGGGAGGGAGAGAGATGGAGAGACAGAGACAGACAGAGATAGACAAGGAGAGGGGGGAGAGAGGGATAGAGAGAGGGAGAGGGAGAAGAGTCAGGGATAAAAGGCGCATCTCTATGCCACACCTCCACTGCCATGGCTCCCCCCTACCAAGGCATTCAGCTAGGAGTTTATCAGCAGAGAAATCCATCCATGGGTATAACACCCCAGGGACCCAATCAACTTCCAAAAGCTTCATCTCAGAGTACATGAGACTTTGGAGAGTCATTTTGGCCTAAATTACAACACAAAGCCTCCATCATGCCTATAATGGTAACAAATCATAATTATTGATTCTTCCTGTATCATAGGATATCATGGGGAGTGAGTCACTGATGCGCATACACACTGTTACAGTCAGGTGTCATATAATGCCAGGCCTATGTTCTTGAAATGTGTCACTAGTTTTGGGGCTGTACAGTCAGAGTGTATTCACACAGTGACATCTCTAGGAGACACAATCTTATGGGACCACCGCTGTCTGTGTGGCTCTTAACGAAGGTGGCCTCTTATGTATTACATGAGTGTGTATAATATGTCTTCATCAAGTGGCACAATAGCGTAAGTGTGAGTGTATGTATGTACAGTGACCTCCCACAACACCCTATGATAGAAGCAAAACCACTAATTATTACTCGTCCATGAAAACATAGGAAGGCTTGGAAACTTGCCTTATAATGAAAGGATACAGTTACATACATGCAAGCACTTTATAAAACAGAAACATCATGTAAAAGTAAGAAAGTTCATTTGAATTAATTACACTAGAGCCCTTAATGAATTAGCTTTCTACAAAAACTATCTCATAATTGGAAACCAATATTATTTCAATGTGCCTATAACTTATTTTGTCATTTCAAATTATATTCCTTTTAATAGAGCTGAAAAGAATATGCTAGATTTCCACTAGGAAGACTAAATATCATTTTAATGTAGTTAGTAATATATTTATGTCACAGGGCAAATTAATGAAGTAAAGTTAGTGTTAATTAGATTTTTTTAAGGTTTGAAAGTATTCCATAACTCACAGCCTTATCCTGCACAGTGTTCGTCACTCTTGCTTTCAGCACTTAGCCCGAGAATTGACTCCTTAAATACCAAAATTTATCATAAGGGAAGAATAAAATCTCTCCTACAGTTCACTGTTTCCTTAGAGTATTTTCAAAAGCTACTTGTGTTCCTCTGTTCACAAAGAGCAGAGAAGTCATTTGATTAAACTCCAAGCATCAGAAAGCCCATGGGTGCTGACATATGTGGAACGCACGGGACACACTATCTGCACAGCCTGTAGGTTGCAGGAATGCTTCAAAGGAACCTGACTACAAGAACCAAGCTTTCCTCTTTCTCATGGACAACCCTCAATGTGATGAGAGCAAATCAAACAGACCTCAAGAGCCCAAATGTGGTTAGAATCATTAATATTCAAAGTGTTCCATATTTTCAAGAAATGAGGGAAATAAACAACCACTTAAAAACTTGCTCTCGTATATCAATAAAATAGGCCAAAGGCCCCAAAACAGGCCAGTGAAAGAGATCACATTCACTTTGAGCTCAGAAAGGTTCTGTAGCTGAAGTAGAAACTTCAGAAGGGACTAGAGGGAACTAAATAAGATGAAAACACGACAAACAAGGCAGATCTGTGCTTATGGAACATCTACTATAGTACAGAAAAATGGAGTATAAGCAGGCTAGCAGATAGATAATTTCAGATGAGGATACACATCATGAGACAAGTTAAACAGCCTACTACACAGAGTAGGAGTGGAACCCTATTTCCAGTTTAGTCATGAAGGAAATTCTCTCTATGGAGAGTACATTTGACCTCAGTTCCAAATGCTAAAGGAGGCGGCAGCCCTGCCAGTGTCTATAGTAAGAGCTTTCCAAGCAGCAGGCACTGCAGATGCAAAAGCCCCAGGACAGGAACAAGGGTGGCATCTGGAGGAACAGAAAGAAGTCTAGGGTGGCACAACTTCAGTGAATGGGAGAAAACCAAGCTCAGAGAGGGGTCTAGAGCCAGTTCTTAGAGGTAGGTGCTGTCTACCCATTCAAGCAGTTTGTCCTGTAGCCTGCCACTGACTCCATGCTCCAAGCCTCTGTGGCATGAGCTGGCTGTGCTGTCCATCATTTCATACTTACTACCTCCCATTACTATTCTTTTACCTATGTTCTGCTTTCCCTGCTAGATGTAAGTTCCCCCAGCAACAAGTCCAGATGGTCTTAGCTGTAGAGCCCATGGGGTTTGTTTATCAGTTTTGATTATGACAGTGTGTATGTGTCTACGAAGATGCACAATATGTGAACAATGTAGATATGTCAGTCAGGGATTGCTAGATAAAGAGGCAAACCACAAGATATACAAATGTATAAGAAATTACAAGACTGGCTTATGATGGTCACCCACAGAAGTGGATGGTGAAGCGTGCAGAGGGCATCTGTACATTGGAGACCAAAGGATTGAGTCCAAGGTCTGAAGTTCACTGCCATGTCTTGTGAAATCTGTATCAGGAGGCTGATGGGTCTGTGACAAATGACTAAAGAGTCTACAACAAAAGGCTAAAGGATCCAAGGCAGAAGCTAAAGAGTCTGTGCTAGAAACCAGGAGATGAGGTCCAAAGTAGGGGTGAAAACTGTAGCTCTTCCAAAGAGCAGGAGCCCACTGGTTCTTCTCATTTTCCTCTTATACTGTGCAGGAGCCCAGCTGCTCTAGGGTGGATCCTCTACACACTAGGGTGCAAACAGCTGCCTTAGGGCAGGTTCTGTACACTGTAGGGCACAGAATTGCTGAACTGACTTAATTAAGCTTCTAAACTTTCCAAGTTGACACAGTCAATAAACTAATGGTTAAGAGTTTAAACTCTGGAGCTACACTGCTAAGAATCGAATATTGGCTTTTATTACTTACTAGCTATTACTTACTAGCTTATTACCTTTCAGGAAGTTAATTTCCCAGTGAGTTGGTTTTCTCATCAGTAAATGAAAAGACTAATTGTACCTGCTTCATAGAGTAGTTGTGAACATTAAATAGCTTACCAAATTGCATAGCACTTAGAATAGTGCTTACAAACAAAGCTATCCCTTGCCATTATTATTAGAGCATTAGCTGACGTGCAGATGGTCTACAAGACAAATGTAGGCACTACAATTATATTTGCTTTCAAAAGTTCACTGCTTATTCTACCACTAAATTCCCCAGTGTTATTACATTGACTAAACTGAAACAATAAGCTAATTTTTTTCTTCCAAGTACCCTATATGCAAAGTACGTATCCAAAGTATATAGTACAGAATTTTAAATGTGTGCCATCTAGTCAGCTTCTTGGTAAATTTCCATTCACATACCAATGTATGTTACTTAAAGTTTTTTGAGTTTTGCTTCTTGCTGTAAGAGCTCCCATAATTTTGATCTTATTGTGGGACCAGCATGTCCAAGACAGCATCCTAGGCATCAATTTTTACTTTGGTCTCTTCTTCAAATTCCAAATCAAATTTGTCACCAAATCGTTGGCACTCTTACATGAAAGTTTTCAAAAATGTCTCTTCTCTGCCACTTATGCTCTAGTTTGAGTCCTAATCTGGCTGCCATGCCTGTGACGCCATGGCACACCAATGAGGCATCCTCATCCCACGTTAGGCATGCCACAAAGCACAAGCAGAACACCATCCTCCTAAAACCATCATCAGTCAACCAGCAACTCAGTCTAGGGCACGCCAACTTAGAGCAGTTCATCTCTTTCTTATTTGCACAAGTAGAAGTCCCAAAACAGTGCTTGTTGGGCCTTTGGCTTGAGCTCTGTTGTGGTTCATGTCTCAGTGTCTGGCCCTCCTGCTCCCCAAGCCTCATGCAGTCATGGGGCAGCTTCTGGAGTTCGTAATTGATTCACAGTCCAATGATGGCATTATGGGTGTAAGTGCTACACACGCCCTGGTGTTAGTAGCCAGGCAGGGAAGAGGCTTGCTCTCTCTCGGTGGCTCCTCCCTTTTTGCTCTTGTTCATTTTGCTGCTTTCCACCACCATGAATGGTTGCCTTCTGCCATGTGCCATGCTGCCTTGGAGCCAGCCAAGTACGGACTGAAACCCCCACAAATTTAGTGAGCTAATAAAGCTTTCCTTCCTTAATTTCTCATGTCAGATATTTTGTCTCGGCAATGAGAAAAAATAACCAAGACAGGCCTTGAAACATCATCTGCATTTCCGTGCCTCTACTGCAGTGTGAGTCTCTCAGAATACTCTGTTCATCTTTGCATTGGACTTAGTTAATACTTTAACAAAGACATTAGATTCTTCAGCCAATTTTCTCTTCAGCTTTTATATGTGATTGTGGATATAATAGCATTTCTCCTAATGACTTGCTCAATTGTTAGCCTGTATGAGGTATTACATTAGTAGTACTTCAGGAAAAAGGCAAACTTTCTACCATATAAATATCATTGTAACTATTTCTCTAAAATATTCAGTGAGATGAAGTATTTTGGTAACATTTTTCTCAGAATTACTCTACTTATAATTTTTAAAGTTTTAATTTTTAAATTTAATGATTCATAAGCCAATTATGACTTCTTTATGCACAATTTATTATTCACTTTATACTCTATATATCACATTTCTGAGAAAACCAATCAAATCTACCATGGTATTCAAATTATTTACCTAACGTAGGGACAAGTATGTCCATTTCTGGTTGAACAGACCATTTACCTTGCTATTTTGCTTACACACAACCTAGTACTCAGTTCTTTAAAAAAAAAATGATACAACCCCCCCAAATCAAGAAACAATAGTCATTTCAACAGATAAAGAAATTAATAGACTTAGAGATTGACCATCTAAAGGAATTGTATAGGTGCTTCAAGGTAGCCATGATTATGTATTTAAAAGAAACAGTATAAACATGGAAGATGGACAATTTTGGCAGAGAGAAGGAGCTGCTATAGAATCAAGTGGAACTGCTACAAAGTACAAGTGTGATATCAGAGATGAAGGGATTCTCAGTCTCATGACCTGAGCAGATTCATCTGAGGAAGAGATCAGAGAACTTGAAAACAAACCAGTGAAGAGTAGCAAAACTGAAATACTAAGGAAACAGAAAGGAAACCAAAACAGAGCATTCCAATACTGGCAGTAGAATATTAGCTATGCAAGGATTAGAATGCCAGGGGAAAAAAGTGAAAAGAACACACATAAGAAATATCTAAATAGATAATGACTGAGAATTTATAAAATTAATGACACGGGGCTGGGGAGGTAGCTCTGTGGCACAAGTGCCTTGCCTGGCAAGTGTAAGGTCATGAGTTCAAACCTCCGTCTGGCAAAAAAAATAAATAAATTAAATTAATGACAGGTAATATTCCAGACAATTATACTGCTAATTTTTGCTGGTTTGTTGAAAGTAGCAGTTAATGCTTAAAATATATTTTTTTTCTTTTGAACTTCTTGTAACTTTTTTTGTTTCTGTATTGCTCTGTTGGGTTTTTTTAAGCAATTTTGCAGATTTATATCTGGTGACATAGCTTGGTGTGGTGGCTCACGCCTGTAAACCCAGCACTTGGGATCAAGGCAAGAGGATCGATGTAAGTTTGAGACCAGCCTGGGCTACAAAACTTAGCTCAAGGCCAGCCTGAACTGCATAGTGAGACCCTGCCTCAAAAAGAATATATATATATATATATATATATATATATATATATATATATATATATTCTTTTACTGCTATTATTCTTTAAAATATAAAAAATAAGCAAAATGAATGCTTAGAAACATATAACTTCACCCATCAAACACAGACTGGTGAAAATCAAAGCCAAATTTAAGAAAGAAAGCCTTGCAGCTAGCTAAAAAGACCAACAAAAGTACATACAGAACAATGAACAGAATTATTAAAAATGTCTTATTGCAATAAGCTGAAAAACAATGGAATAGAATTTTTGAAGTGTTGAAAGAAAGAAAAAAAGAGATCAATACAGAATTCTATAACCAGGAAAAAAATCTTTAAAAGCTTAAGGCAAAATGAAGATCTTCAGAGACATCTTTTTGATGACAAGCCTGTGCTACCAGAAACATTGAAGGGCATTCTCCATGCAGCAGGAATATGCACTGGAGAGAAACTGGAAGCTACACCAAGAAATGAACACTGAAGTGTTAAGTGTGGATACATATGGCATATGTTTTCATGTTTACTGCTTTTTTAAAATGTATTTAGGACAGGGTCTACAGGGCCTCACTGCACAGATCAGACTCGTAGTGATGCTCCTGTTTTCAGCCTCCCAAGCGCTGGGATTACAAGTGCAAGCCACCACCAAGCCCAGTCTCAATTGCCTCTCAGAACGCCCCTGGGTCAGGGCTGGTACAGCATGCCAGGGATCGAACCATGGTCCTTGCTCCTGCCTCAGCAGGCACTTTAATCTGGCCAGTCCTTGTACTTACTGTTTTAAAAAGATAATTAAATGTCTAAGGCAAAACCACAATTTGTGGAAAGTTTATATACTACTAGAAATAAAACGTGATCATATTGCCAAGTTATAAAAGAGGGAAATGCAGATACAGTTACATACAGGTTTTACCCTGCATTTGAAGTAATATGCATTATTGTATTATTAAAGGAGGAGATGTACTTTCCTGGGAAAAATGAGGGATTTGGTGCCATGTCTACGAAATATACCTGTCGAGTTCCCAAGACTCTTGCCAAGAAAGGGGACACTGTAAGCAGGCAGGGCCAGAACATTGGGATCAATGTTAGCTTAGGGACACTGGGAAATGGGCCAACTAGTGTTAGCTGTAGGAGCTGCCTCCCCACCCACACGCTAATGAGCTCTTCTGGGAACACTAATCACACAGTGACACAAAAATGCTAACAGTGTCCCAGCTCAGTGTTAAATCTCTGAAAATCTCTCCCCACCCTATCCTGCTGCAGAGGGATTCATCTAACAACTCCACTGGACCAGCTGAGGGATGCTGTCAGGTCTGCACTGTTCAGGAATGGCTGCTAAGTACACTTTCTTGGGGGCTTCTGTCAAGCTGTGCTAGTGCTAAGTACATACCCCTACCCTTTTGGAGTTTGTTGGACAGTGCAGGTGGGATTTGCCAAGCACACTGTAGAAGAGTATGCGCCCCCTTGTGGCCCTACCAGAAAGTGCTATTTGATCCGTACAGTCCTTGTGGGTGCTCCCTCTCTAGCAAGTCGGGGGAAACTCTGCTGCCCTGTGAGTGCTGTTCGCAAGTCTCAATAAACCCTATCTCTCAGAAACCATCTCTGCATATCTTCTCTGGTCTCTTGACGACATCCTCCACTGCCACTGCACAACTGGCCTGGGGATGAGATGAGGGGTGTCGAAAGTAAATCCGAGAGCAGTTACCAAACACAATAAAACATTTCTCCAGCTCTAGAGATTGAAACCGGATCACAAAAACACTTTTCAGAAAAAGCAAGAGGGAAGGGGAAGCAACGAACAAATAGGACAAATAAGAAGAGGCAAGGTGATTAAACTCAAAATATTGGAAATGACACTAAATATAAATGGCTAAATAAATTCCTGAAAAGCAGCACCTGCCATAATTGGATAAATAAAAGCTAGGCCTAACTACATTTGTGTATTTTAAAAACCCATTCAAATATAAAGACACAGACAAGTTTAAAAAAAAAAAAAAAAAAAACCTGGACATTCAGAATCCTGGCAGTGAGGACTTAGGAAGAAGTGAGGAGCAGAATAGTGGAAGGGGACAGGGGTGTTCTGGTTACGAAGCAGCTGTGTAGTCAGCACAGTTGTGTTTTGTGTTACAGGGAAAGCAGAAATTATAAACAATCAACCTGAGAACAATACCATCCAGAAAAGTTGACACAAAAGACTGGTTTCTTCCTGCTACTTATAGTAATTTTAAGAGAGGAAAAGCAGATTGATGGATGAAACTTTTAAATTGGAAAAAACCACAAGATAAGTTTTGAAAATTTCCCCCAAGTGGCAAAGGTGCCAAAAGTCAGACATAGCTGCTAAGTCGGTAGCACAGAGAAATACCTGGGTGTGCACTGTACAACTCTGCTGAAACCTCAGGAAGATCAAAAGACCAGCGCCTCTCACCACACAGCATACCCTGCTGGGAGAGTACAAGGGCTTCACAGATCTTCTCAATCAAATCAGAAGCCTCTACATAGCATAAGGGCTATATCTCAGCAAAAGCCAAAAATAGAGGCACAACTACCTTGAAAAAAAATACGTGGATGTATTTCAGTATAATGCAGCGAACCCCTGTGACATTGGCAGAGGAGCACAAAGTTACTGAGAAAATGACATCAGGTGAAACACTGCCCACTGCATCCAAGGAAACAGGGTATAAGATTGGAGAAGCCTCTCAGACCACCTTGCAGTCGGCTATAGAAGACTGATAAAAACTGCTCAGTTACCATTTGCAAGAAGGAAAACATTCAGAGAGCGAATTCCACAGCCCAGGGGACAGAGCTGAGTGGGGATTATTCTTAAGCTTTAAAACTTGGAAGATTTTTCCCCAGGGTGGCATTCGCCCTTCCAGATGTGAGCACTACTTTGGTAACTACTGTTTGTACTGCAGCTGATGTAGAGCGGTCAGATTACTGAGATTACTGAGAGCATAGATTTTGCACTGATGGGATTTTTTACTTTGATGCTGCAATAGGATGGGAACCTCAAGAAGTGATGAAGGTATTTTGTCTGTGATCCCAGGGGGCTGATGTATTACGGGGGCCAGCTTTCCTACCAGTTTACTGGATTAGGAATAATTTTCTGGGTGGTTCCACCCACCTTCCCTCCTAGGGTTGTTATTCCTTTCATTGTGGTTACTATGTGGCAAAGGAGAGACCACCTGCATGGGCCTCAACATAAGAAGAATCACCACGCAAATGGGGCTCTTCATTGGTGACTGCAGAGCATATGGGAGGTGACTTCTAAGAGCTGGCAGTGGACCAGCCAGCAAGAGAATGCAACTGCAGTCTGAGTGCTGCAAGGCACTGAATTTTGGTGGCCTTGGAAGCAGTAAGGTCTGGCCTAGCTGACACTGGCTTGGCCTGGTGAGGCCCTCAGCAGGGAACTCTGCCATACCCATATGAACTTCTGATCTACAGAACTATGCGTGCACAGATGCTGTTTTGAGCCACTAATTGTGTGATAACTTATTTAATGGCAGTATAAAATCGATACCGATGAATAGCAATATAAAGCAACACAACTACTTTAGAAATTAAATCGACATTGTCTACTAAAGTGGGAATATCTTATAAACTAGCGATGTGGTACCTGGATATGTGGCCTGATTAAGTATTGAATGTGTGCACCGGAAACTTACATTAAGATTTTCATGGCAGAATAAACTTCAAAGTCTGTCAACATTCAAATAAATTATATGCATAGAATAGAATTCCACATAGCAAAGAAAATGAGCAAAGGTTATATATAACAGTATGAATGGCCCTCAGGGACATAATTCTGAGCAAAAAAAAAAAAAAAAATCAAATACGAGTCCGTATATATCAATTCTTACTTCCAAGATTATATAAAACCTAATAATATATATGTAGGGAAATAAGGATATGGGGTAAAATAGAAAACCTAACAGATGATAAAAACAAAACTTAGAGATTAGTTAGCTCTTGAGTGGAGAGGAGGGGGCCCGGAAGAGCACATAGAGGACACGGGAGATCGTGGCGACATGCCAGGCGCATGCCGCCTGTGCCACTATCTGCACTTTCTCTCTTGCTACTCACAGCGTTGTCTGCAGGGCAGAAACACCGGTTCCACCTGGGAGTTCGCTGGAAATACAGAAAGCTGCCCCAGCCCAAACTGCCTGCATCGGAATCTACCCTCTAACAAGATCCCAGGTGGTTTATCTGCGCATTAAAATTTCAGGAGCACTACCTTAAAATTTACATAGATTTTGTAAACATTCTTTGGTATCTGCTAAATATTTAATTATACCATTTTAAAGACTCGATTCATGTTTGATAACACCTTCCACTGTGTGACTGGCTAGATCTCTGAACTACTCCCAGCATTTCTTTTTATTATAATCACCCCATAGATGTATCTATCAAAATGAGCAGAAACATGACTGTAACAACACATTGTATCTGGTCACTTGTTCAGTATCTTTCATCAAGTAGCAGCTTAATTAGTGGTTGACAACTGATAAATAATTGTGTTTCATATCATATGCCCTTTTAGGGATGCACGTTTAAATGCCTCAACAAATTATTCTCCTTTAAGAAGATACAAATATTACCAAAATCAATTTAATATCACTCTTACTAACATTAAGTAAACAGGGACTTTACTTTCATAAGACTGTTTCATCCAAGAATATCTAAACTGTCTTGAGATTGGTGCTTCCTGTACTGCTGCCTATAACAGAGTATCCAGATTGTCTTGAGCCTCCTGTTCTGAAGTGGATACAGTACATGAAGCAGCTGTTTCCGGACAACAGACTACAGGCAACACAGGGCCGCAATGTCTAACAGCGAGGAGGAAGCGAGCTTGCTACCTGGAAGCTTTTTCTGGACAGCAAGCAAAGGTGAGGGTGCCCCAGAGCTCGGGCTGCCTTCTCTGCCGATTCAGAAGAGAAAGATCAGACTTAGGGAAGCTGAGGCTGGAAGGTGCAGGGGCAGGTCTCTAACTTCCGGGCTGGGGAAGAGAACACTCCAAAGCTCTGCAATTACATTTGATGCTAGAACCAGAAATGCACAGATCCAATAAACCCAACAAAAACGTGAGGCAACATGAGCACATGCATGGGCACACAGCTCATGGTAAGGGAGAAATTATGAAGAATCTACTAAAAGCAATTAAAGGAAGGGATGCATAAAAGAAAAAAGATAAGAAATTTGGCAAGCTTCTTGTGATAAACTATAGAAACCAAAGGACATCATGAAACATTTTAATAATTCTTTTTAAAAATACTATCCATTTTCATCCTCTATTGCATAAACATATCATCCAAATAGAAATGAAATAAAACTTTAAATTGTAAGAAACAAGACATGGAACTTTTTCTATTGGAAAAAGAATGAGTTTAGGGGCCAGCAAGATGGTTCAGTGATCTAAAGCACTTGCTTAGGAGAGCTTAGGCAATCGCAGGGACCAGAGTTCGATCCCCAGCACCACATCCTGCGCCAGCCCCACCCCCAGGGCAGGCTGAGCCAGTCAAAATAAAAAGGAATGAGTTTAGATAGAAATTGAAATTTACACAAAATGTTGAAAGTGGTAAATAAATGGGTAAATGTAATAGTTGATTCTCACTTTAATCTTGAAAGCTTATTGATATTTTAAAGAAAAAAGTTACATACCAGGCAGGAAAATGTATGGTAACAACTGTAGAAAAGATGGAGGATAGAAATCTAGCTACTGTAAGAACTCTATGCTATACATTAAATGGTATCTGATGGTACTAACATTATGATACAGAAAAAATTCATATTGCAAACCTTGCAGCAAAACCTGAGCAAGAACTAAAACTAAAATTATAGCTAATAATTCAATGCTGGGGATTAAATGGAAGATTAAAACAAAAAAATCATCTAAAGCAATGCAAAAACTGGGAGAGGGGCAAAGGAATAAAAATGAGAAACAGAAAACAAGTGATTCAAAAATCAGACTAGTGATGCACAGCTGTAATCCCATCAGTATGGAGGCTGAGGTAGGAGGGTCACTTCAAGGTCGAGGGACAGTGAGACCCTGCTTCGAAAAGACCAAAAAAAAAAAAAAAAAAATCAGACCCTTCCTCCAAGTTACACCTTTCTCAAATAGAAAAGGACAGACAGCAAATAGATGTATGAAAAATGTTCTACAGCATTGGTAATTCAAGAGATGCAAATTAAAACAATGCTGAGATCCCACTGCACCCTAGAAAGCATGGCTATTATCAATAAATTGATCAATAACAAATGCTGGCAGGGCTTCGGGGAAATGAGCCCTCCTCTACTGTCGGTGGGAGTGTAGAGCGATGCAACAACCGAAGAATTCTGGTGGAGAGTCCTCAAAAAAAAACAAAAAAGGGCAACCTAGGAATAGAGATTGCATTCAGCCCAGCTGTTCCCCTTCTTGGTATCTTCCTGAAAGAATTAAATGCATCATAGTACAGCCATGTATGTGCCCCAGGTTTATGGTGGCATAGTTTGTAACAGTTAAATCTTGCAAACAGCTCAAATGTCCATAAGCTGGTGAATGGAGGAAGATGTGGGGTTTTTTTTTTATTTTTTTTTCCAATTCTTTTATTGTTTAAATTTAACAATGGTTATATTACATATTTTCATCATCGGATCAGTTTAGATTAATGCATATAGGTATATAAGATTGATCAAACAACCAAACATTAACCTTTCTAAATCCACATTTCTTTTTTTTTTTTTTTCTTTTCCCCCTTTTTTTCTTTGAAAGTTGACATATTACATATTGTCC
>PVJA010046589.1:0-15035 GCA_004027025.1 Myocastor coypus
TTTTTTTTTTTTTGTCTTTTTGAGACAGGGTCTTGCTATGCAGTTCAGGCTAGCCTTGAGCTCACTTTTGTAGCCCAGGCTGGTCTCAAACTCAACTCTGATCCTCCTGCCTCAGCCTCCTGAGTGCTGGGATTAGAGGCGTGTGCCACCACACCCAGCAGCATTAACATTTTTAAATCAACATTACTTTTTTTTTTCCTTTTCCCCTTTCCTTTTTTTGAAAGTTGACATATTGCATATTGTCCTCACAATTGTTCTACAGAGTACAGTGTGTGGGCATGACCTACCTCCCTATTGATGTTGCTTAGAAATGAATTTTTAAATTTAACGTAAATTGTGAATATTTTATGTCTATTAATATTCTTTAAGAATATCATTTTTGATTAATTAATTTCTATCTGTTCCAGGGTCTCACTGTACAGCTCAGACTCACAGTGATCCTCTGGTCTCAGCCTCCCCAGTGCTGGAATTACAGTCTTAAGTCACCACACTTGGTTTGGTGGTTGGCATGACATGCCTGACGGGGTATCAAACCTGGGTCATTACATTTAAGAATATGATTTTTTTGGGCTGGGCGGGATGGCTCAGTGTTCTAAAGCGCCTGCTTGGGAAAGCTTGGGCGGCTTCAGGGACAGCAGTTCGATTCCTGGCACCACATGCTGCGCCAACCCTGCCCTCGGGGCGGGCTGAGCCGGCCATAAAAAACATAAGTGAATAAACAAATAAAGGTGCTGAAACAAGAAATAAATAAATAAATAAATAAATAAATAAATAAATAAATAAAAATGATAAAGAGCGGGAGGAAGTCCTTCCCCCAACTCAGTGGAGATCATGTAACAGGGTGCTTTTCCCTGGGTGGCTCCTGAGAATACATCAAGGCCTCTGGAGAAACTGCCAGTCCAGTGTGGCACTCTGAGATGCTGACGCAGTCGCCTATGTGTTCAGGTCACTTAGCCAGACTGCTGCATGAAGGTGAAACAGTAAAGAGGAGTGGATTTTTGGAAAAGATTTTATAATTATTATTTTTTGTTTAAAATTGTTTTTTATTTACTTATATGGCTGGCTCAGCCTGCCCTGGCAGGTGGGGCTGGCGCAGCATGTGGTGCCGGGGATCAAACCGCGGTCCCTGAGGTCGCCTAAGCTTTCCGAAGCAAGTGTTTTAGTCCGTAAACCATCTCAATGGCCCTAAATTATTATTTTATTTGTCAGACGGTTGACTCCACAGCAAAACCTCTCTTTACTCTCAGAATTCATGAGTGTGATCTTCAGGGAAGTGCGGTGGGTGTAATCCCACGTGAAATAGGGTTTTGCTGCTGGAGAACGAACACTCGGTCCTTCTTACTGACCTGCAAGCCATGGCTTTGGAGCCTCTCACATTGCTGTAGGTACCGAGAGAACAGGTTCATGTCTGAATGTGAGGCTGGAGACACAAAGGTGTGGGAGAAGAGGCTTGGAGGATCCAGAAAGGCAGCGACAGCAGCAGCTAGGGGCTTGCAGGGGACAGGTACAGATCAAGAGGGTCAAGACAGAGGCGCAGAACTGACACCCACAGGACTCGCTTCAGGGCCAGTGTGAGCTTCGCAGCTCTAACTGCCTCCTCCTTACCCAGCTGGGGAGGGAGATTCTCGCTCTGGAATGATGGGGATGGCTAAGTACCTGACACCTGGCCCTGGAGAGAGGAGGCCAACAGTGGCACACTAGTGACCCGTGCTCACAGGCTGCAGGAGGAGGACACAGCCTGCCGGGCAAAGGCCACACAGGGCGACAGTTAGTGAACAGGGTGAGCAAGCAGGGGCCGCGGGAGCAGGCCACGGAGCCCGAGGAGGAGGATGTGGTGCCTCGCAGTTGCCACAGGAAGATGAGATTGGCTCCACTGAACGTTCTTGCAGCTGGCAGGGAACTGAAACCCACTGCTGAGGGCGAGGCCCACACTCGGCCTGGTCCGGCTGATAAGGATGGCTGTTTGGCCTGGAGGGCTTATCCACAAGGGCAGAGGAGGGAGGGAGCTTGCAGTTAGGCCACGAAGATGTCCAAGTACACTGGACGCTGAGCCTTAATTGTAGCCCCTACGCCACCAGAGCGCTCCTGGGTGTGGTCAATGCTGTACTCTAAACGTTACAAGCAGAGAAAACTCAAGGAGAGAAACTAAGTTCTTGGGCAGAAATTTAGCGGTGTTGAAATAAAACAGCAAAACTACTAAAAAGTCTCAAAGCAGGTTGGGTTGCAAAGGATTCAGCCAAAAAGTGTCCCACCCAATAACACAGCTTATTGTCCCAAACTTGGGCCTTATGGGCTAAGTACTAGGGACAGCAGCCGTGGGTAACTCGCATGGTCCTGCAGAGCAAGTGTTCATCTTTCAGCCAAGGTTGCACACGCTGCACTACAGGGGAAGTGGAAGAGAAAGCGAATCCCAGGGGCTTGGCCTCTATCGACACCCGTATTCCATCACTCAGGTAATGGCACTGGGAATTTACCTCAGCAAACAGCTATGGGAAACAGGCAGATAAATTCTGGGGGCTTCCCGGGGATGTCTTGCCATAGGCTAACAATAATGGCTGGCGCAATACTTCTCCAACTAACCAGCCCCGTCTTGGATGCAGGTTTAGGACCATAAAGCATCGGGGCCTGGTAGGATGGCCTAGTGGTCTAAAGCACCTGCTTAGGAAAGCTTAGGCGGCTTCAGGGACCGCAGTTCAATCCCTGGCATCACATGCTGCGCCAGCCCGGCCCTCAGGACAGGTTGAGCCGGCCATAAAAATAAATAAATAAACAAAAGTTCTGAAACAAGAAAAATAAAATTAAATTAAAAAAAATAAAATTCCTAAAAAAAAAAAAAAGCATGAAGTCCCTCCTTATTGGCATAGTACCAAGAGTTTGACGAGTACCTATCAAATGTTCAGAATCCTCTATCAAGTCGCACAGGAAGAGATTTCCCTTGCAGGGGTCTCAAGATCCTTGTTGAAATGACGTAATTCTATGTGAAATGATATCGCCAGGAAGTATATAAGTATGCTCCTAGATGAGAAGCATGGGGAAAGACCATTAGAACACGAGTTAGTTTTCTTCAGACTATTGGGGCTGAGGAGATAGCTCTGTGGTACAAAGGTGTGCTTGGCAAGTGCAAGGTCGTGAGTTTGAACCCCGGTTCCACAAACAGACAAGACAAAACAAAACAAAAAACTATTATGTTGTTTTCATTTTACATTTTTTTAAAATTTTATTTCTTGTTTCAGAACTTTTGTTTGTTTATTTATTTATTTTTATGGCCGGCTCAGCCTGCCCTGAGGGCAGGGCTGGCACAGCATGTGGTGCCGGGGATCGAACCGAGGTCCCTGCAGCCGCCTAAGCTTTCCTAAACAGGCAGTTTAGACCACTGAGCCATCCTTCCAGGCCCCCATTTTACATTTTAACTAACTAAATATATCCATATATTTTACACATTTTACAGCAAAGCAATATTTTTCTTTCTTTTTTCATTTATGTGTTTGGTACAAGGTCTCACTATGCAGCTTGGACTTGTAATGATCCTCCTGTTTTCAACCTACCCTGTGCTGGGGTACAACACCACACCTGGAATTGTTTGACAGCTCGGCGAACCCTGGAGGTGGGGTAGTTATGGCATGCAGGACCTGGGATCAAACCCTGGTCCCTGTGCTTGCCAAAGCAGGCACTTAGTCTAATGAGCTATCTCGCCAGCCTGCAAAGCATTTTCTTGACCTGTGGGCTAAGTCTCTTATATATCCATAGCCTAAAGATAATTTTATTAGTTTTTAAAAATTGTTTACATATTTATTTGGTACAGGGTCTTGATACACAACTTGGTGCTTAGCCCACAGAGCTATCTCCCCAGCTATAAAGGATGATTTTATTTATTTATTTATTTATTTATTTATTTATTTATTTATCTTTTTGTGTTTATGGTGTTTTTTTGGTGGCACCAGGGATTGAACTCAAAACCTCGTGCTTGCCAGGCAAGCACTTATTCTACTGAGCTATCTCCCCAGCCCCTTATGCATGGTTTTGAGACAGGGTCTCACTATGCAGTTCAGGCTGGCCTTGAGCTCACTTTTGTAGCCCAGACTGGTCTCAAACTCTCACTGATCCTCCTGCCTCAGTCTCCCAAATTTTGGGAATACAGGGCTGGACCATGACTCCTGGCAAAAGGATGACTTTAAAGTTTCTCTTTGCTTCCTAATGTGCTCACTGTAATACGTGTATTTATAGGTACCAGCTAAGGAGGGTTCAGAAGCACAGTTTTAAAGCCTCTAAGCCTGGAGTTGTATTAGCTCCAGCCTTCCAAGGGCCCTGCTTGACGCTTCCTCTGGTGCCCTCCTACGTCTCTTTGGAGATGTAACGGTGTCAGCTGGGGAAGTGAGGGTGTATCCAGCTGAAGACCTTCTCAGTTCGTCTTTTTCCACTCCGTCAACACACCCTCCTTAAAGTAGAGTGCGATGAGTCTCGGTCAACTGCAGAACTTGATCGTATTAATGCTCACCCCGGAGTCCGGTCCCAATTCCAGATCATTCCTGTTCTATAGGCCAGAGCCTAGCAGCCTGGGCTGATGTCCCTCAGGTCCCTGTGGGGATTCTGATTATACAAGGCCAGGCCCTAACCACAGAATTACTGATTTAGGGAGCCTAGGGCTTCTTCTAGCAAATCTGCAGGTGTCAGAGAGAAGATGAAGAACGGGTTTCATGTAATGTAAAGGGAAAGCTTTGGAAAATCAATCTACTTCAAGAACTGATCAATAGGGGCTGGAGATAGGTCCGTGGCACAAGTGCCTGCCTGGCAAGTGCAAGGTTGTGAGTTTGAACCCCAGTCCCACAAAAAAAAAAAAGTCTCTTTGGCTGGGTGTGGTGGCTCATGCCTGTAATCCCAGAACTTGGGAGGCTGAAGCAGGAGAATTGTTGTGAGTTTGAGACCAGCCTGAGCTACAAAGTGAGCTCAGGGCCAGCTTGAAGTGCATAGTGAGACCCTGTCTCAAAAAGACAAAAATAAATAAATAAATAAATAAATAAATAAATACTGATCAAGGGGCCTGGCAGGATGGCTCAGTGGTCTAAGGTGCCTGCTTAGGAAAGTTTGGGCGGCTGCAGGGGCCGTGGTTCCATCCCCGGCACCACATGCTGCACCAGCCCTGCCCTCAGGGCAGGTTGAGCTGGCCATAAAAATAAATAAATAAATAAACACACAAACAAAAGTTCTGAAACAAGAAAGATAAATAAATAAATACTGATCAATATATATATATATATATATATATATATATATATATATATATATATATTTTTTTTTTTTTTTTTTTTTTTTTTTTTTTTTTCCCCTGTGACATGGGTTCGAACTCAGGACCTTGCACTTGCCAGGCAGGCACTTGTGCCACAGAGCTATCTTCCTAGCCTCCCATGCGGCCACATATTAAACACTCACTCCTCTTCCTCCACCATATAATAGAAGCACAGGGGCTGGCAAGATGGCTTAGCGGTCTAAAGCAGCTGCTTAGGCAACCACGAGGACAGCAGTTCGATCCCCGGCACCACATGCTGTGCCAACTCCACCCCCAGGGCAGGCTGAGCTGACCATAACGTAAGTAAATAAATAAAGTTTTTTTTTTTTTAATTAAAAAAATAAAATAGCAGCACACCTTCAAGCTCCCTTTCTGCATGACCTCACTGATCTGCACCTATGTCCGGTGGCATGCGAGTCATTATTCTCTTCTATTTTACATATGAGAAGAGTGAGGCTCGGAGTGGAGGTGGTTTGCTGACGAAAAGCTGCAAGCAGAACTTGGTGCGGCTCTCCGCCCTCCGCGACCCCGCGTGGCCTTCCGCTGAAATGCGGCGCGCCCCTTTCCTTTCTTTGTTTTTTGTACTGGGAATCAAACTTAGTGCCTTGTGCTTGGCAGTTAGGCACCGTGCCTCTGAGCCACCCCCTCACCCAGCATTGCCTTTATCATCCTTGGCTCGGACTCCCGGGCAGCACTGATATTGCTCAAGAGGAACGCAGCATCTATTTGGAGTTGATTGAAAACACAGAACTGGCTCAAAGAGGCAGGTCCTCAAGATAATTACAATAGAGGGGCTGGGGAGATAGCTCTGCGGCACAAGTGCCTGCAAGTGCCTGCCTGGCAAGTGTAAGCTCGTGAGTCTGAACCCCGGTCCTGAAAAAAAAAAAAAAAGAAAAGATAATTACAACAGAAATGAAAGGGTGTCACCTACATTGTAAGGACATCAAAACCTGGATAGTTTCTGCATTCTGAGCACTAACCTCTGAGACGCCAGACTTGGATGTAAACATGGGGCCGTGCTTGAAACCCCATGTGGGGAGGGCCTGTGGCTGGGGTGTCCTGGGCTGGAGCTCAAGGGCTGGCTGCCCTTCCAGTGCTCCTGAGATGTCAGTGCACTAACGCTCCAGGGGGAGAGCGGGCCTCCAGTTCTTTCTCCATTTGGGGTGGGGTGGAGGTGGGGGGCTCAGGTTGCCACTTCACTAAAGGAACCATGTCTGCCTTTCTCTCCCCTAGGGTCTAAATTATTTCCATCCCATTCATTCAAAGTCCTGATCCCGCTTCAGCCAGGCATGGTGGAACACACTGGTAATCCTGATACTTTGGGAGGCTGAGGCAGGAAGATCGAAATTTGAGCCTCACCTGGACGACCTAATGACTTAATGAGTCCCTCTCTCAAAATAACAATGAAAATAAAAGGAGAGGGGCCAGGAATGTAGGCCAATTCAAAACTCCTCAGTTTGCAGAACCCCAGAAGTGGCGCGGGGCGGAGGTATAGCTTGGTGTAGAGAGCTTGCCTAGCATATGTGAGGGCCTGGGTTTAATCTTTAGCAAATGAAATTAATAGAACACACCAATTTGCTGGCGAATGGCTTAAACCTAGAGATGTGACTCCCTCTTTTGAAAGATATTTGGATTTTAGCAGGGGCCATCTGGCTGGCACCACTAAGTCACTCTAGCTAGTAGTGGAAAGTCAGTGGCAGCATAGATGTGCTAGAGTAGATTGCTCGGCCATTCCCTTCAGGTTTTCCATAGAGGCCACTGTCTGCTCTGTCTTGGTGGAACTGGCCCAGCGACAGGTCTTTGTGGTGCAGGAAGATAGGTGAAAGGGCAGCCAGGAGCTAAGTGAAACTCAATAGAAAACAGCACACAGATGGGCCGGTGAGATGGCTCAATGGTCTAAAGCACCTGCTTAGTCAACCACAGGGACTGCGTTTCGATCCCGGCATCCCACATGCTGTGCTAGCCCCACCCCCAGGGCAAGCTGAGCCGGCCATTAAAAAAAAAAACAGCACATGGAGATGGTGCTCTGCACACGGATTAGTGATGACCATCCTGAGCAGCCAGGATTTTTCCAGTAGAGTTTTATACAATAAAATAGACATGTTCTGTGCTTTTAGTGTTTAAATAAACATAGAGGATTTATTTCTAGCCATAATGTAAATTGGTGACGAGGAAAGTTACAGAAAGAGTACAGGCTGAAACTAGAGGGCCTCCTGGTTTCTGTCTGAGTCTGTATGCTTAAACAACACTGATTTCGGCATAAATAACTCACTTTTTAAGAAATATTTGTAAGATACCTTACTCTAAGAATGCTCCCTGCCACTTTTTGAAAAAGGTGCTGGTAGGTGACATGAGTAAACTAAGAGTAAAGTGCAAGATGTAGACTTTTACGTGAACTTTCACTGGAGTTCTTGATTTTCTATATTTAAAATTACAACTAAATACTATGTCCTAAGTACTCATTCCTAAAATATGTACTGGGATAGTAATTTCTCCCAAACAATTTTTATTTTTTTATCATCTGATTTAATTTTTGTTCATTTACTTTGTGTGTGTGTGTGTGTGTGTGTGTGTGTGTCTGTGTGTGTGTGACCAGAGTTCAAACTCATGACCTTGCACTTGTCAGGCAGGCACTTGTGCCTTGGAGCTATCTCCCCAGCCCCATTTATTTGTTTTTGTTTTGTTGATTTTTTTGAGACATGGTCTTTCTGTGTAGTTCAGGCTGGCTCTCAACTTGCTGTGTAGCCCAGACTGGCCTCCAACTCTTGATCCTCCTGGCTCAGCCTCCTGAATACTGATATTAAAGGCATATTCCATCACACCTAGATTTTTCAACCAATCTATGTATCTATGTATCTATGTATCTATCTATCTATCTATCTATCTATCTATCTATCTATCTATCTATCTATCTATCTATTGCAGAACCAGGGATTGAACTCAGGCCCTCATTCTTGCCAGGCAAGCACTCATTCTACTCAGCTATCTCCCCAGCGTTTTTCAAACCAATTTATGAAAAACTTTTACTTGCAAAAATAAATCAGTTCTGGGGCTGGGGAGATAGCTCTGCAGCACAAGTGCCTGCTTGGCAAGTGCAAGGTTGTGAGTTCAAACCCCAGTCCTGCAAAAAAAAAAAAAAAAAAGTTTTACCCCCAAAATAAATCAGTTTTGTCTTATGATCCATTGTTCTGTACCCCTGGAATAGAAGTTTCAAATAAGCAAAGCTTAGTACATGTGTTCTATTTTACTCATTCTTGTACTTTCCATTTTATCTTCTACTTCTTCCTTTCTTTTTATTTATTACTAGTTCTTGTGTGTGTGTGTGTGTGTGTGTGTGTGTGTGTGTTTTGGAGAGAGGGTCTCGCTATGCAGTTCAGGCTGGCCTTGAGCTCACTTTTGTAGCCCAGGCTGGTCTCAAACTCACACTGATCCTCCTGCCTCAGCCTCTCGAGTGCTGGGATTACAGACGTGAGCCACTACGCCCTACTACTATTTCTTTAGCAGGTTGGATGCATAGTTTGAGATGGCACCATGGAGAACATTTTGAACACATATAGAAAATGTTTATAGCAACACTGTTGAAATAACAGAGAAGTAGTAAAATGCAAATGCCCAGTAAGCAATACTATAATGATAGTTGAATATAACATGGATTGGGGTGTTAGGAGAATCCTGTGGAGCACCACCTGAGCAGCTCTCTTTCAAAGAAGAAAAATAGCGCCGGGCGTGGTGGCGCACGCCTGTAATCCCAGCACTCAGGAGGCTGAGGCAGGAGGATTGGTGTGAGTTCGAGAACAGCCTGGGCTACAAAAGTGAGCTCAGGACCAGCCTCAACTGCATAGCGAGACCCTGTCTCAAAAAGACAAAAAAAAAAAAAAAAAAAAAAAAAACAAAGAAGAACAATCTTCTCCATTTTGGCTGAGCCAGACCCTATTTCCTTGTATTGATATGTACAGAGCTGGCTAGGACTTCCCTTTATCCCTTTCTTATGGCTTGTGTATAGGTGCCCCCTCAAAGCCTCATGCAGTTATGGGGCAGCTTCTGGAATTTGTAATTGATTATTGTGGAAATGGGTGCTGCTGCTGCCCTGGGGCAGGTGATTTGCATTTCAATGTAAGGTCGGAAGAGAAGTTAGCTGCTTGAGCTGCTGCTAGCTCTCACCCAGTGCTCTTGCTCTTCTTGGCCCTCCATGGAAGGTTGCCCTCTTCCATGTGCCTCTCTGCCTTGGAGGCAGCTGAATATGGACTGAAACTTCCAATAACTGTGAGCTCAATAAACCTTTCCTTCCCTCATTTTGAGTGTCGGATATTTGTCCCAGCAATGAGAGAAGAGTAACTAAGACACCCTTCAATTGGCTTTAAGCAATGCACATTGGTCTAGCTGAAGTGCTAGTCTTTGAAGATGGCATGCGTATTTTCCCCAAACCTCCACCTGCTGCTCTTTAGTGAGCTGGGTAAAGACAGGATAAAGAGTCAGTGGTCCCTGCTATTGGCTAGGATGGAGCCTGGAGGTAGAGGCTATAACTTCCTGGGGCTTGAAAGATTACACATCAGAGCTGAAGTACTGGACCCCCAAACATTAAATACTGTCTTGGGGCCCGGCGGGATGGCTCAGTGGTCTAAAGCGCCTGCTTGGGGAAACTTGGGCGGCTTCAGGGACCTTGGTTCGATCCCTGGCACCACATGCTGTGCCAGCCCTGCCCTCGGGGTGGGCTGAGCTGGCCATAAAAATGAGTGAATAAACAAACAAAGGTTCTGAAACAAGAATAAAAATAATAAATTTAAAACAAAACAAAAACATTAAATACTGTCTCTATGGTATAATGCAAATTATTTCTTCTGCATATCCTTCTTTCTGCATGTGAAAGAGGTAAATGCCGGCCACCTACCTAGCCCAGCTCACAGTGCTCACCTACTTCCCACAATTCTGTCATTTATCTTTAAGCCACTCCTCCTTTCCAATTGAATAAAACCTTGATGTAGTCCTGGGTTGGACTTCTTGTTCTTTTTATTTTTTAATTTTTTTTTCTTGTTTCAGAACTTTTATTTGTTTGTTTATTTTTATAGCTGGCTTAGTCTGCCCTGAGGGCAGGGCTGGCGCAGCATGTGGTGTCTGGGATCCAGCTGCGGTCCCCGCAGCCGCCTAAGCTTTCCTAAGCAGGCACTTTAGACCACTGAGCCATCCTGCCGGGCCCTGGACTCTTTGTTCTTGTAAGCTATTTTCATGGCTGTGTTGTAGTCAGCTGAATTAGACAGAATATGGTAGACCGTTGGACAGGTCAAGGCCCTCAAGGAGACAAGACGGAAGACAAGGTGACTTTGCAACTTGGAAGGGACAGACAAACCCCTATGGGCCAGATCTCAAGACAAAGGAGGAAACATATAGCTATATACTTTCCGAGGGCTGGGCATTAGGGATTAATGTTCTAAATAAGTATCCATCATGTTGAAAGAGCTCAAATGAGTCTGTAACCCAATCCCCCAACAGAATGAGACCCTGTCACATATTCATGCCCACTTGCTACGTGACTCTCTTCCTCACTTGGTACTGGGTTTAATTAATTTCACCTGAGCAATGGTGTTTGCAACCTCATTGGTTGACCACAGCTTTGTCCCACCTCCTGCCTGCCTAACTGAGTTCTCACGTCAGCTCCACCACCTTAGACCCACCTCACCACGTGGTTTCCTTCTATAAAAGTCCCTCGAAGAGGCAGCTTCCCAGAGACCACCCACTTGGGGCCTCCCTTCTGTCCCTCTCTTGGACGGGGGCTTTCTTTTCCCCTGATAAATATATTCTGCTTGTAACCTCTGTTTGTTCCTAAAATTCATTCTTTGGTTTTACAGAACATGAACTTGTCCCAGGTACCTTTCAGGTTGGGAGATCAATTTTCCCTTTTCTTTTCTTCTTTTTTTTTTTTTTTTTTTGTTTATTTATTTTTATGGTCGGCTCAGCCCGCCCTGAGGGCAGGGCTGGTACAGCATGTGGTGCTGGGGATCGAACCGTGGTCCTTGCAGCCACCCAAGCTTTCTCAAGCAGGGGCTTTAGACCACTGAACCATCCCACCGGGGGCCCCCCCGCCCTTTTTTTTTTTTTTTTATCTTTTTGAGACAGGATCTTGCTCTGCAGTTCAGGCTGGCCATGAGCTCACTTTTGTAGTCCAGGCTGATCTCAAACTCACACCGATCCTCCTGCCTCAGCCTCCCTAGTGCTGGGATTGTAGGCGTGTACCACTACGCTCGGCTCCCATATACTGATGCAGTGTAAAAACTGATCTCGGGTGGATGACCTCCAAATGATATAGGGAAAAGTGAAACTCCCGACCTGAGAGATACTTGGGCAAGTTCGTGTTCTCCAAAACCGAAGAATGAATTTTAGGAACTAATGGAGGTAATGAGCAGAACATATTTATTAGGGGAAAAGAAAGCTTCTATCTGAGAGAGGGACAAGAGGCAGGGGTCCTGAGTGGGTGGTCCCCAGGAAGCTGTCTCTTCCAGGAACTTGTACAGAGTAAAACTATGCAGTGAGGTGGGCCTAAGGTGAAAACCATGGGAACTTGCTTAGGTGGGCAGGAGGTGGGAGAAAACTACAACCAACCAATGCACCATTAGCCAGGTAAAAAAAAAAATTTGTTTTTTCTTGTTTCACAACTTTTGTTTGTTTATTTATTTATTTTTATGGCTGGCTCAGCCTGCCCTGAGGGCAGGGCTGGCGCAGCATGTGGTGCCAGGGATCAAACCTCGGTCCCTGAAGTTGCCTAAACTTTCCTAAGCAGGCGCTTTAGATCACTGAGCCATCCTGCTGGGCCCCTGGTCAGGTAAAATTGATTAAATCTAATACGATTGGGGAAGGGAGTCACGTAGCAAGTGGGTGTGAATAAGGAACAGGGTCTCTTCCTGTTGAGGGTTGGGTTAGTGACTCATTTAGGCTCTCTTTTTTATTTTTTATTTTTATTTATTTATTTATTTTTTGCAGGACCAGGGTTTGAACTCACTACCTTGCACTTGCCAGGCAGGCACTTGTGCCATGGAGCTATCTCCCCAGTCCCTAGGCTCTCTTTTTATTTTATTTTATTTTTTTTTTTGTGGGACCGGGGTTCAAACTCACGACCTTGCACTTGCCCAGCAGGCACTTGTGCCTTGGAGCCATCTCCCCAGCTCCTAAGGCTCTCTTTTTAAAAAATATTTTTTTTATTTATTTATGTTATGGCTGGCTTAGCCTGCCCTGGTGGTGGGGTTGGCGCAGCATGTGGTGCTGGGGATGAACCGTGATCCCTGAAGTTGCCTAAGCAGGCACTTTATACTACTGAGCCATCTTGTGGGGCCCTCATTTAGGCTCTTTTAATGTGACTGATACCTGTTTAGAATATCAATCCCTGATGCACATCCTTAAGTATGTGGCCCTATTTGTTTTCTCTTGTGCCTTGAGGTCTGACCCACAGCAGGGGTGTCTGCCTCTTGCAAAGCTGGGAAGTTACTTTGTCTTCCCCGTTGTCTCCTTGAGGGCCTGGCCCTGTCTGACTGCCTATAATATTTCTATCTAATTCAGCTGCTTACAACCATACCATTTGGAAGTTCCCTGTATCGTTTGGAGGTCATCCACGCGGCATCAGTTTTTCTCCCTGAATCAGCTGGACATAGGGCCCTTGGCTCCCCTTATTTATAAAAATACTGTAGTGTCTTTATTTTTGCTGTAGATTGCACTGGGAGTGTTAGATTGGAATTAACTTGGTGGGATTCCAATAATGTACTTTTGGGATTACCAATATAGACTTTTTGAACTGAAATGAGGACCAGGAGGAGCTTCCTACAATTGGCACTCAATGTGGCCAGAATTAGGGACCTTCTCAACACAATGACCACTAGCCAAAATCATATGTGGGCCATCCACTAGACCTTGTGTGACCAATTTAGAGATAATTGGAGTATTATACTAATTAGTGCTCAGAAGCAAGTAGCAAATAGGAATCTATTTGTCAGTGGTAATAATAAAGCGGGCTCAGTCTTTATCCCCAGAAGAGAAAGAAGTTAGTTTATTCAATAGGAAACTATTGACAGATGCAGGCCTTAAGGTGCCATCTAAGCAAGTTTTAAGATTACTCCAGGAGATAGCTGTATCATATCCTTCTTTTTCCCAAAGTCGGTATAATGGATCTCAGATTTGGGGATGAAATAAGTAAAAGCTCTTATGTAGCTAGAACTTGAAAAAGAAAAATTCACCCACAAACTCTAGCCACATATAACCTGGTGAAGGGAGCCCTCTCACCCTTCCGGTGTAACAGCTCAGGAAGAAATGCAGATCAGCGACAGTTTACCATTACAAAGCTTCCTAAGGATGCTGACCCAGTGCTTATGAATAAGGTAACTGTGATTGAGAAAAGTCCTGATGAAACTATAACCAAAGCACTGGACCAGCTAGGACAGGGATTTCCTAATGGGCTTCTAGAAAACAAGGAAGTCTTTTTTTTTTTTTACTGTAATGAATTTTATTTATTTATTTTTTAGAATTTTTTATTTTATTTATTTTTTTCTTGTTTCAGAACCTTTGTTTATTTATTCACTCATTTTTATGGCCGGCTCAGCCCGCCCTGAGGGCAGGGCTGGAGCAGTATGTGGTGCCGGGGATAGAACCGCGGTCCCTGAAGCTGCCCAAGCTTTCCCAAGCAGGCGCTTTAGACCGCTGAGCCATCCCGCCGGGCCCTTATTTTATTTTTTTATTTTATCATTTTTAATAAGAAATAATAATAAGATAGTTTCAAAACACGTTAGTAGTACATTCTCAATGATTGACACAATGCATAGTGTTGTCTTCATAATAGTTATACAGAGCACAGGGTGTAGACAGGAAGAATTTTCTGATTGATATTGGTAAGGAAAGAGAAAAAAAAAACAAGAAAAGAAAAAGAGAAAAAAAATCAATAAATGTAGATAATCGTGTCACTAGTCTACCTACTGCCCCTTCACTTCCTGCAGTCCCTCCCCCCACATAAAGAACCATCAGGTTAGGTGCAAACGTCCTCTCTCTTCGCCCTTAAGGAGGCCAAAGTACAGTGAGATGACGTTATACCACAGACAAGGTGCTTTCCTGTCCTTGAAGAGACAGAGCCAGAACACCCTACCCATAAACACAGTACTCACACCGCCTTTAAAGTTTTGCTCTTGAAAGAATTAAGGCAGACTGTGTTAGACAATGGTGTCCAAGGCCCTTACATACTTGGTTGCTTAGCATAATTCAAGGCTTCCAAACGACACCAAGTGATGTAATCCATCTTGCTCGCATATGTCTGTCATCGACACAATTCCTGCACTTTGCGTCAATTAATGACACTCATCTCGGAACAGGCACAGAGCAATCAAATAATGGGGATGAAAATCTTAAAGCAGTTACAGAGGAAATGCTATCTGGCATTGGACAGTATGCTGACTTAAAGGTCCAGGCGTGAGCCCCGCCCCTCCTTTTCATGCAATGCAAGGAACTGCTGCGTCGCACATGGATTTCTGTACCAGAGGATGGTACGCCTAATAAATCCTTTACCCAGATACTCCATGGTCCTAGCAAAACTGAAATCCAATATGTGGCAAGGTTGCAAGAAGCTGTAAATAGGCAGATTTTGCATAACAATGAAGCTAAAATACTTATTCGTCAGCTAGCATGTGAGAATGCCAATGAGGACTATAAAAGGGCCTTAGATTCAGTACTTCATACAGAGGATTTGTAGGCTTACTTTCTTTTTTTTTTTGGTGGGACCAGGGTT